>JAQFYU010002555.1:0-11620 GCA_034694905.1 Ceratophysella granulata
GCACTCAACTTTTCAAACGAGTCTCATTTCCACTCAAGCAAGCCTTTCATTTCCCGTTCTAGCTTAAGTTCCCTGACGAAATCATAACATTTAAAGACATCAACATCAACTCCGACAGTTGCCCGATGCGCAATCAAATTTTGGTCACTGGAGGCGAATTTTCAATATTCTAACCCACAAAATTTGATGGTTGATCACCCAAAGCGCAAGCAGGGATTATACAAGTGAATTCTCATTTTTCGACGATTTGAACTTGATCCTGGAGTAGGTACTTAGCATAGGAAAACCTTACAATCTCCTTTGACTGGATTTCTATAGGTGCTTCGACCTTCTTTTTATTCTGCTTCTTCGCCCCAGATCCTTTGCCGGAAGCCGAAACGCTGCATAGCTAATGAATGAAGCGATCGGCAGATTCCGACCTTACGACAAATAAAGCTACTAGTAAGACTAAAGCCCAGGTATCTGCTTATATATGATTTATAGATGGGCACTGAGTTCTGAGATTTTAATTAATTCCTTATTCAGACTTCAGACTTCCACGGATAAATGTGAAGGTTACAAACAAATAAGTAAATAGTAGAGCTGAGATCAGAGATGAAATGATATTGAAGAAAATCCATTTCTGAGATGGAATTGGAAATGTGAAAATTTTAAAATGTCACACACATGATGCGTTCTGCATTTTTTTGTTCAACCTCATGTTTCATGTTTATTTATTCGTAGTTACTACTCGTACTGTCGTACTTAATAGTATTGATATCATAAAACGATCAATGAAGGTCGAAATATCTAGCAAACATTTAAAAGGTCCCCAAAGCACGGGCCTTTTTTTAAATTCAAAACGCGTGCACCACCGATAAAAGGGCTTACTCCCAGTATGTAATCTCCCAGTATGTCATCCTTTAAAAAACCTTCATTGTGGCATCCCGGAACCTTCGTTAGGTCATCCAAATCCAAAAACCTTCATTCCGTAATCCAAAAATTAATGAAAAGTGGTATGTGAGAAGAGTATGTCGTAGCGAAAATCAAGCGATTTTCAAATATACCTGATATATTTTTCAAATATAACGATGTGCTAACATTCCTTGGATCATAACTTATAAGCCGATATAAATATAAAACACCCCAGCACAAGCTGGAGAAGGACGCTTCTCTCCAGGAACAATGACAAGTGAAATGTAAATAAGTGAAGGAAATGAGAGGAAGAGAACATTATACAGCATACAATCATACATAAATACATGGATCAATGAAAGCAATAAACTAACTGTTGAAGGGATATTAGTTTTGTTTTTGACGAGAAGTAATTTCTATTATTCATTTAGTATTCTTGTGGACGTACTTTTGTCTATTAACCATGTAGATTATTATAGAAGAACGTCTACGGCTTTTGTATATTAAAGCGTGCATTGATATTGAAACACCTGTGTTTTTGAAAATGCTGTCCTCCTTGCTACGACATACTACCACTTTTACTTAATTTTTGGATTACGGAATGAAGGTTTTGGGATGACATAACGAAGGTTCTTGGATGCCACAATGAAGGTTTTTAAAAGGATGACATACTGGGAGATTACATAACGGCAGCAAGTCGATAAAAGTAGGCGTGAATTTGCCACAGCAAATTTTGATTCGAATTATTATTATTTTCCTCAATTCTGCATGCATCTGGAAAAGGATTTCATTCGAATTATAATTAGTAAATTAAATAATTCATTTCTCGAATGATTATTAACTTTTCGTAACTGCCCACAAAATTGAAAGTGAAAGATCTAATCTTA
Source organism: Ceratophysella granulata (assembly GCA_034694905.1). Classification (NCBI taxonomy): domain Eukaryota; kingdom Metazoa; phylum Arthropoda; class Collembola; order Poduromorpha; family Hypogastruridae; genus Ceratophysella; species Ceratophysella granulata. The sequence goes on from JAQFYU010002555.1 coordinate 1,782, forward strand.
GGCAATGTGTACCGTCAAAAGCTCTACACAGTTTTAAGTCAATTCATGGTCCAATGTACATACAAATTTAGCAAAATTAACATAATAAAAGCAAAGCAAGGTATGGCGCCTATCTTTAGTTGCAAACAGGATTTAGTTAACCTTGTAAAAAGTAGATTTTGTGACATAAACATAAATCATTTGCCTCCAACTGATGTTCGTGGGAGGTGGTTCTTGTGTGATTATCAACTTATTGTCCTTGAATTACGCTTAGTTTCTTACTTTCCATTTCAATGGGTTTCCAAGTATTTGTGCTGCATAATATAAATTAAAAACTGGATATGGATGGAAGGAAATTATGGTTCCATTTTATTGGTCAGCAAAAATTAGCTCTTGATGGTCAATTTTTTGTGAAATATATGTGATCATAGTAAATAATCGTACAATAAAACAAATTCGTGAAACTTATTTAACGTACACTAGCAAACATTGAAAGAACACATTAATTTCCTCCCAAAAAATGGCAAATAGTGTTAGAGGATCTGTAATTTCGTTGTATTCATTCTAGAAATAATAAGCTGGCTCGATAAGTTTTCTTCATTTTAAAGGATTCTGTATTCGTACCATAACGCGAAACTTAGTATATTTGAAAAAACGTAGAAGTATTACATTTCCTTAACGAACCCTAGTAAAGAAAGGAAGGAACCCTTTCATACGATGAACGATGCACGATATTATATTCATCCGAAAATGTTTTATTGAAACTTTTAGTATTTCTGTAAATCACATTTTTTGGATGAAGAGCTGAAAATATTCTGTAGCTCGTTGTTTTGATTGTATTTTATTGGCACTAAATGTTACGAATTTAAAATCAGATCATCGATATTTTTAACAGGGGATAATTCCAGCGTCATCTCGTAATATATATTTTAGGGTATGAATACACTCGGTTAATTTAAAATTATGCTTGACTAAGTTAAAGTTAAGAACGTAGGTATTTTACTGGCATTATTCTATTGTCATAAATTCTATATTAACAAAGCATGTATGGAAACGTTAATTAATTTAAAATGCTAACGAAAATTGACAAACTTATTTTTGAACTCAATTGAACACATTCTACAATTTGTAGTGAACATTTGCAATGATTACGAATTATATTTGTATAAATTCTATTTTGTCAGATGTCAAGATAATTAATTAAGTAGTCAGATAATCTACGACACATTGAAGACTTTCGCGACTTGATCTCGAATCCATTGCGCCGTGAGTTCTCCTTCCGCAATAGCAATGCACCATTTTTCTTCAGGTCCGTTAAACGGATGAACAAAAATCTGCTCACATTTTTCAATCTTAGCCATGCAAATTGCAGGATTAGACGCCTTGACCAATTCCACAGTTGATGCAGGTGTTAAGCCAATATTGTTGATCGGCGGAAACTGTGGCGTGTTTCCACATTGGATGACCACAGGTTTCAGATTTACCAAATCCTCATTGTTGAAAATGGCATTGGCAGCAGCAAGAGGTCCACCAATAACAGCCTTGACATTGAATGAAATGTCAATTCCAGCCGGGTAAAACATTTCAATGTTTCGAGAGTAGAATTCAATTGGATTTGAAGCAAGTTCGGAAGCAAGTGAGGGCCAGTTGAGCGGATTTGCAAATTCAACAAATTTATCAAAAATCCTCTTGGGATCCAGTGTCACAAGTGAACAGTCCGTTCCAGGGCGAGAATGATCGTACTCGATGAAGATGGATGCGTCCGCATTGATCATCTTCACATCTTGGATCATCAACTTCACTTGAATATCCGGAACTCCAGAATTATCCGACAATCCAGCACCAAATGCAAACACGAGACCAGTCAGAATTGGACCAGTTGTAAGCGGATCACCGGAAACTATTGTATTGTAAAACACAAAGCATACTGTTAGGTTTTAAAATTCAATTTCATTTAGGCATTGTCATGGACGAATGGCCATAGCAACATTGATAATTTCAGAATACACTGAATTTTAAATGCAATGCATCGATATTTTTCGCCTTGGTTTTCCTTATTTTGCTACTTTTCTTGGTACGTTCGTAAATGGCTGCGCAGAAGTTATATTCTCTACGTGTATTGTAAAAGTTGAAGTGCACTCCTGTAGCCTTTGCAATGGATATTGTGAGGGTCGAAAATTGTTCGTGATTTTAAAAGATTCAGCATGAAACATTAAACCAATCAGACAAACTGATAGTAGCTTCAATACAACAGATGGAAGGAAGTTTCAATTTTTTCACAGTTCTATTTTACACCGTTTGTGAATATTTTTTGAAAATTTGTATAAACCAATATATTGATCAGAAAGAAGTCAAAACTTATCGCTCAGAATATTTAATTCCAAATTTTCAAGTAATGATCGCCATAAACAGAGACGAATTTTAGGGAATGCTAATTGTTTGTTTCAATATTTGTCAAATTAAACCAATTTTTAAAAAAAATTCTTCCATCATATATAAACAAATTAGGCGTCACTTAAGCTAAATTGCGGTTAACAACTTTAGTGTAACCACAGCGTAATTTCAAAATTAGGATGGACAATTCTATTGTCCACACTGAATGTTATATTTTCAGATTACCTGTTGTGAATTCGGGTGTTGGTGCGACGCCAATCAGAACGTGACTCGGACCATAAATAGTTTTCAGTGCTGTGACCCAGAACTCACCCGGGTCAAGCGGAAATGGACAACTTCCGCCTACGGACACCGAGGGAATATCAATCTTAGCCCCAAACATTTTGTATTCGACTCAAATAATTAAAATGAAATGGAAAACATAAAAACAATTACACTGAAACTCAAAGGCAAACTTCCAGAGGGCTACCAAGGAATGAGTAAAAATATTAAGTTCCAGGAATATAAATGGAGTTTTACTCAAGGATCTTCTTGCCTTTTTTATTCTTCATTTCTATTGTGTCGTCTATTCTAAAATAATATTCATGAAAAAACAAAAATACATTTCCAGTTTTGCTTATTTAGCCTGAGAAACCGGTTCAACAGGTGTGTAATCCATGCATGTAAAATTATTTTCTCGCTTCTCAATTTCTAGTCCTGGATCAGTTCAATGTGACATGTAAGCGTGTGACACAAGTCATTAAGCTTTTCCAAATTCAATGTCAGTAGAATTCTATTAGGACAAGATGTGACTCTACATTTGGAAATATTTATGGTCAAACTCACCCTCATCTCGTAAGTAACTATGCTAATTGGTCTGGGTGTTACGTGTCGAGCTGGAAAATTTGTTAAGATATCAAGGTTTCCCTCGTTGACCCTGGTCCTTTCTATGAAATGTAAAACAAGTTTACACGAAGATCATGGTAAAAATTCTTGAACAATCGTCGAGATTGAAAGGCATATAACTTCTTTTGATATTCATCTTAACACATATCAGGATTTACAAAACAAAATCAATAAGTTTTTATAGATTTTTTCAATATCATGCAACTTAGCTTGAATAAGTGGTTGGCTCCAAAAGGAATTATTGTTCATTTTCCTTCCCTTTCTTCTTGTTCTACAAGGTTATTCATTCGAAACTCACTCGGACTCTTCTTTTCTGTTTCAAACTTGTATAAAATATATTCTGGTTCCCTCGATTTGCGAAACCGCACAAAACCGGCTTACATGTATGCAATATTGTACACGAATTATGATATTATTATATTTATTCACAATAGCTGTTAAATATTTTGTCGCTTCAAATGATTTTCGTTGAATTGATAGTTTCAAATTGATAGAATGAATCCAGGTTTAGCAATTGTGTAATTATAATTAATTATTTCATTAGTGCAATTACATATCATATCTTTTATCGAAGCAGCACAGGGAGTCCAAGTGTTAAACGCTATCGTTAAATCTATGTATTGTACATACGTTCTACGTTCCATACATTGACAGATTGCTCTATTTCCAATGTGTATTAAGCCACATACGCATTATCATCAGGGCCGGCGGAGCTGGTAGAAAGGCCACCGACATGTTCTCAGCAAATCTTAGCTATACATTAATCCTCTAACAACTTGTATTGTTTTCATAATTAAACTTGCGTGTGCGTGCGGAAGCGTCCCAAAGTATACTTTACACATCAATGCCTTGAACTTGAATATTCAACAGTTTTTTCAAACTTACTTTGGCACTTTTAGTTGTGCGCACGCCTGTAAATTGTTTTCAAAATTTAGGCGACTGCATCCATCATTTTCTATAGAAATTATAGCCAAATCAGATAGATGATAATCCTTTGACATTTTTGAGCATAAATTCGTTTCGATCAGCTTAACAGTGATCTTTTATAAGAGGAGTTCGCCAATTCCAGGTTTCATTGGCATAAAACAAATTGGCGACATTTTCTGCTCAGAGTTGGACACCCTTTCAAATATATGCCACTTACATTTCACGCCGTTAACCGCATTTCGCTTCAATTGTACAATTTGCACAATCACCTCGCATTCAAAATGGTGCATTTTGTGTAAGTTTTGCATTTATGGACAGACTTCAATGTCTATTTCCACCATATTCCTAACAAAAATAGTGCGTAGTCGTATACATACACACAGCATCTGTGGCATGTTTCAGTGCAACTATCGACGGACGGAATTTATTGCATTTCTTAGTTCACGCATCGATCGTATTTGATTTATTGAATATTTTAATGCATGTGTTGTTGACAGTAATTTTTTTTTACATGTTTTAGTATATACTTGAAGGTTTCCTTGTGCTTCCTAAAGTTCCCAATACACTTAAAATATTACATTGGAACACATATTGTACATTTCCAGGAGGTCATTAATATCTGTTTTTATGAATGATATCAAATAAATCGATAGTCTATCTTTCGAAAATCTACCGAGTACAGTTTTGAATTTACAGAATATTGCATGTTTCTATTGAAATGCCAATAATTTGCTTCATCGTGGTTTGCATCTATTTAGGGTGCTTCCGATTCACACTTTCCGTGTATATTCGCTTGCAAGGCATGTATTTCTCGAAATATTTTAATGCGTAGTATTGGATATTCTCCACAATCCAGATGATTGTACTTATCAAAATACCTAAGCTTAGAAGTAAATACAACCCCCTTAAACTGCTATTGTTCAATGCCTTTGGTCCAAGTGTGAGCGTATGAATTACAGCTACAATCTTGTCCCTAATGGGTGAATCTGTTTGATTCTTCATCAACATCGACCCCAGTATCCGCATTTCATGGCTATCCTTGTTCTTCCAAATATCGTACAACCCGGCTGCTAAGACATTTAGAAGAACCTTGTCGAACGACTCAGTCAAAGGAGATCCCTTACGAAAGGACCAGACAATATTGCTGGTAAAATCGGAATCAGCCGACCGGACGAATACTGGATTATGTTTGATATTCGGGTTGAGTGTTGCCTGTCGATCCATCACTTGCTAAGCAGTAAGAGAATAGTCCAACCATGCAGATTCTGTTACAAATAAGGCTTTTACCATGCAATCTTCGGAAGTATTCTCCATTGTAGCTTTTTGAATTATCCGATGATGCATTTCTTCTCTGGAACTGATCATGTATTGGTGAATCGTATCACCTACCGTATATCGAAAAAATAATTTGTAGTCCGATTTGCTCAGCTCTTCAAGCGTTCGTGGAATGTATGCCTGGAAAATATACACAAACGAGGATTGCGAAAGCTGAATAAAAGTGCGAAGTGGTGTAGTTTTTTGAGCTTGTAAATTTAAGAATCAGCTAGTATATGTGAGATTTTTTTGAATTTGCAGCATTTAGTACGATTTTGAGGACGGCTTAAAGTCATTTTGGGAAGTTCAACGGGTTTAGTGGAATTTCCTGAATTTGTTGGGTTTTACGAGGATTTAGTCGATTATGCAAATTTCGATTGGTAAGTACTAGCCTTAGAACTTATTAGTTTAAGTGGAGAATTAACTAATGTCCGTGTTTAGTGGTATTTCCCCCCCCCGTTTTGTTGGGTTTTTCGTGCGTTGAGCTTTGAGTTTAGTAAGATTTGGTTAATTTACTAACTTCTATTAATGTGAATTTGATGTATCTAGTGCGATTTAGCGAATATGTTGAGTTTTGTTTCCTCTGTGAATGAAATTGGGTTGTGTGCAATTTCAATTCTAGTTTCAATTTGGTTTAGGTTTAGTAGGAGTTTCCAAATGTGTCGTTTTATGTTACGTTGTGGACGTGTTACGGTTAATATAATTTTGTGAAATTCATTGGGTGTATTGGAACCATTATAAGGAAAACTTGTTTCCGCGATCTCCATTTGCCTCTACGCTTTAAGGCCGCGATGCTTTCTCTCGCTTATGTTTTATGCGCCTTTCCTGTGTGGGTTTGGAGTGATTTTGCAAAATCCCATGCCGCAATCGGAACGAAATATACAACAGACGGTCCGACACTACAGTTTGAATTGAAAGGCTATGTTACCTGTTCGAGAAACGTGAGGAATGTGATGAGCCTGGATCGGTAGGCAGTTACCAGAATTAGACAGAATAACGTCCAGAGAAGCACCACCAGACGGATTCTACCAGTGCAGCTCCAATGTCGAACTCTTCTAGGTATCTGTTCCACTAGAATTCGAAACAGCTCGTCGATAAGTTCCAGAAGCAGGAGATTTGGCTTTTCCTTTGTCAAGCTATTGAATGTACTCAAGATACAAGCGTAATAGACGGGAACAACCAGAAATATCGTTAATGTGGAAAAAATGAGCCACACTTGAACGTCTAGTGGCCAGAATATGGCTTGCCAGGGTGTTCTGAATGGTGGCGTTCGAATGTAGAAATGACGTGCAATCCAACAGATTACTACGGAAGGGTCATTGACAGTAAAGCGTTGAGTTGATGTAGCTACGGAAAGAGCAACGTCCGCCTCTCTAGAAAACACTTCTCCAACTGCTCCCTTTCCAGACTCCGTTCTCTCTGAAGCCCGCCGATCCTAGGTAGCCGGCATAGCGAAGATCAAATGTAAAATTATGACGTTGGCTAGCCTAGCAAACAAAAATTTTTCCGTATCGATTGGGATTTCATTGTCCATACTACATATATGATAGCAGGGCCCATACGAGGCTAAAATTTGAGCGCTGACCCTTTTCTTAGACACCCTACCATTGCATTAGCCACCAATTCAAAATCACTACCGTACATTATATAGTGTGAAATTTAAGTCAGATATAATTAGACTAAGCTTTATATTACATACTTTTAGCAATCAAACCCGTAGAATAGTGTGTCTAAATTTTGGGAGTAAGCGCGTGCAAGCTTAGGGTAGCATAGTCATTGTAGATTTTAGCTTCTTAGTTTAAGTCGACGATGTAGTTTATACTGATCTGACACTTGAACAAACGACTAAATTCAAATTTAAATTCAACCTAATAATAATAGTTGCAATGTACACAGTAGTTTGGTCTTATGAACTGAAAAATAATTTTTATACTTGTAGGAAAGGCTGTCGTTCATTTCCGATTTGTTCACTTCACAGTGATGGACGTCCTAGCTGTAACCTTTTCAGTTAAAAAAAACGGTACTACAATTTTATTCGCGCAAATTAATGACTAAATAACCACTTGATTACGTAAAGTTGCCTAATGTAACCTTCTTCGAAGTGTATGCGTCACACGTGGTCAAAACGCTTAAAATATTTCAAAGCCTAAACGATTTGACTTAATCGACATGATTCGTTCACTAAGAATATAAACAACGGCGTGCCGACAGTTTAAATATCTACCTATACAATTTCATGCATACCAAACTATTTAAAATTGAAAAACTGTGACTTTGGATCAATTTTCCATGATCGCGCAACATGCTTGTAATTGTTAACCGAAGTTAGCAGTTCACACAGTCCAACTCTTCAACATTTTTAAAACAGTATATTTGTAAAAACATTTTGTGTATTGCGATAACAGAAAAGTTGTACAGGGTGGCACATAATGATTGACACCCTTCGCTTTACATATAATACGATATCGTTAGCAGTCATTTGATACACCAAATTGAACATAATTTCATTGCGGACCTCATGGCGTAAAAAATATTTAGCAGTTCCTAGCGAGCAACTCCTGCACAGCGCTAGATAGAAAAAGAGGACTGCTGTACAGCGCTAGATACAAAAAGAAAAAATCTCACACTGCACTGCTTCAAACCATAAGGACTCCTTTTTCCCCGCGAGAGCAAGGAAAACCTGCACTAAAGTTGGAATTAGCAAAGTTAAAAAGTAAATGTTCATTCTAAGTGAAGTTGAACTAACTCGTCACAAAAGTGGCTGGGTTATTGGGGGACAGTGAGAAGAACCGGGTTGTTGACGGATTCCGTGCTCTGGCATGTCGTGACGCCAGGGATTCTGTTGCAGCGTTTATAACGCAAACTTGGGTTTCCATTAAGCTAAACATCATTCAACATTGTATCTGCATCATTGCCTATTAAACGTTTTAGATGAAATTAAAACGGACACTGAGTTATTCGAATGTTTGTTGCGATCATATCCTTCACATCTACGAGCCGAAGTTCGAGCTGGAGGAGGTCATACCGATTACTGAGTGAGTAAAAACGTTTTCCCTCGATCTGGACCTGTGCAGCGGGCTCTCTTGAGCGATTGCATAATATTTTTCAACCATGATATCCGCAATAAAATTGTCTTCAATTTAGTGTATCACATTACCGGGAACTGCATTGCAAAATATGAAATGTAAAGGGCGTCAATCATTATGTGCCACCCTGTACACGGTTCGGGACGAGGCAAAAATATCCATTTGACAGCAAAGCACCAACCAGGTAGGCCAGCTCGAGTTAAGAAAGATCATGTCATTCAGTAGTGTCTGATTTCACTCAATTCAAGACTTTTAAATGATGTAATTTTATGTGAGATGGAATGCGCGAATAAGTACCACTTTCGTTGTACAAAATATAGCAGTGTGTTAAAAATGCTTAATCGCGACATTCATTTTAGTTCGAAGTCATACATTTCCATTTGAAAAATTGGTAGATATATTAAGGGTATTTGAAATGAGTTTATATCTCGAGAACGGAATGTCCAAACTTCGTGGTTGAAACGGTTTTGGAAATCCGACAGAATATCTAGAACAGGATGGCATCTCGATATTTTTAAAACGAAATCTGAATCAAGATGGCGGAAATGAATTTCAAGGGCATAATTTCTTTATAGAAAGTGAATGCCATGAATTTTACTAGCAAATAGCTTTGTAATGCCGTATTAACCGGTTAAATCGGTTTCTCCGTTTCGGAGATATCAGGTTTCTAAAAAGCAACTTTTTCGGTTTTTGGGAGATTTTGGGAGAGAAAAGTGAGTTTTTGGTACACTAGGTGCCGTTGCAGTTTGCATAGGAAACAATGTTCCTCTTTGTTGGCAATGCAATCTGCTGCACGACGGAACTACGGCGTTTGTAGTGGTTTCTGTTGGCTAAGATTTGTCAAGATTCAAAGCGAACTCCGTTTCAAATACCCTTAAGGTAAGCATTGGATCAAATGAGAAGAAAAAGGCTACTATCAATCTAGTCAAACTTTGTCAATTCCAGGACACATTCAAATGCAGCCCTGTTGCCCGTGCGCCAATGCAGTTCCAATGAAAGTTTAAAAATTTGAAATTCTTCTCGTTCGAGTAACTTGAAGTTCTGATATTTTCGATAGTATTCACTTTACACATATCAGGATGAGCAAGTAATCTGGGCCTTCACTATTTTTAATCATTTTGGCGAATGAATTTATATGCATTTTATATAGCTTTTTTCTTCGATGGAGGGCCCCACGAAGGCTGGCTTCGGATCGGATATTTTTCCAATCCGATCCGATCCGATCCGATCCGAAATAAGTCGGATGGTTTGCAT
>JAQFYU010002556.1:0-11619 GCA_034694905.1 Ceratophysella granulata
TGTTTCCACGGCGGCCGTTCCGTTTCGTTTCCGTTTCCGGCAGGAAACGAAACGAAACGAAACGTTTACATCCCTAAGCGGAAGTACCTATTTCTACGTTGATGTAATTATTCCCGCAGGTAGCATGTTGTGGGAGGTGTTTCTCATACTTTCTACTGAACAGATTCTTTATAAATATGGCGTGGGTGGGTTTTTTGTTGGAAATTTGAGATTCGAGGCCTTGAAGGTATGAAGCCTACTCAAAACTTAATTTCATTTGGGACAAGGACCAGGGACATCCGAGATTCTAAATTTTACACAGAAGCCATTGTACTGTCGAACCTTATATGCAGAATATGCCTATAGGCCAAGCTTAATCTGTTGTAATGCATTATTTTCTCTGGAGCTTTCACTTTTACAAATAAGGGCAACAGAGATGGGTCTTTGCATTATTAATTACTTCCACTTGGCTGGAAGTCCCGGTTCCGTGTGTCATGTGTTCATTAATCACAGGTTTTGCATTAATCAAAATGTGTGCACAGTATGGCGCTCAGAACACTCAATTGTGAATAGATTGAATCATAAAACAAATGACAAATGCTACACATGTGAGGCTTAAAATGTATATAATCCCATTGTTTCTGGCTTTGACGTGTATACACGTCTGTACAGAGTGAGCGTCAGAATTTTACATTCAATCATTAATTTCTGCAGCATATGAGCTAATTTAGATTTTAAATGTTCTGAAAAATTAAACATAGCCGGAAGAGCACTCTCGAATTTTTGCAATTATTTCGTGTTTATTTAAGCATATTCTCATATTTTTGAAACAAATGCAAAGTATGAAATTATATTGGCACGAGGCACGAGTGAATGTTCATATCAGCAGTGACCACGTTTTTTAGTTGGCAAAAATAACATGCAGATTGAATGAATTTTTTTATTTTCATAAATTATCCATGAATTTTAAAAAATCGCTATATCAGTTTCAAAATTATGAAAACCCGAAACTTCGATGGCCCACCCAGTACTTGAAGTTCAGCTCTCAAAGAATTTACGAATGCCGCCCTTTAAGTAAAATTATAATTTGTGAACTGAAATTAAATTCTGTTTGATCAGAGCTTTATTGCATTTCATTCATAATTTAATTCCGTTCCAGAAATTGAGAGCTATTCTTGTAGTGCTTTCACTTTATATAAGAATATGTAGGGCACACGTATTTCAACTTTCAAGTTTTAATCCCTTGAAATTATTTGAAACTGAAGAAAACTCAAGTTTATAGTTTCTTTCCCAGACCCACGCCACTTTGTGATCTGATTTTCATGCTCGTGTTCATATTCCTATTCCTATCTCTTAATCCGCTGCAGCCGAAGAACCTGGCCCAAATTATATTAAACTTAAGAAACAAAACTTTCATATTATTCTCAATTTCAAGTTTTTGTTAAACCGCAGTCAGGAACCAATTTAGAATAACAGAAAGTTTGGATCTCAAGAAAACTAATCTCGAACTCGTGTTTTGTATAAATTAGGACTTTTGGCATACATGCGGTTATGGCGTGCATTTGTAAATTTGATTAAGGCAAGGTTGTAAGGATATATTAAAATTTGAATTTGGCGCCATTCGATGAGCACATGCTAGAGCGAGGTGGGGCGAATTCTAATCCTGTGCCGAGGGTACCACAGAAGATGGCTAGTTTAGTAATGCAAATTTTAATAATTTAACGGTTTCAAATATGGATTTGTTTATTGCGTTTTGACCCCAGATAAATGACCTATCAATGTAGGGTCAATATTTTCTTATTAAAATGTGTCAGATTGCTCCATAGTTGTAATTGTTGTTCTTCCAAAAATTCTTTCCTTCAATTTTAAGCAAATTGTTGACTTTAGCCAGCGGGTCAAACTTTCACCATGCTCTAGCATACACAAGAATGGCGCCAAATTTAAAATTCTAATAGCTGCAGAAATTTTTAGCTGTGTAAACGTATTTGCCAGATCTTTTAATAGACTGGGTGGCAAATATACACACACAATGTACAATAAAATGTAATCTATACTATAAAATATATATTTATACTATAAATTTGAGTATTTAGTGTATGTCTTTGGATATTTGTCTCATATTACCCCATGCTTGAAATTAAAATTCGCTAGAATTTAAGTTATGCCACAACAAATGGGTGGTTGACCTCAAATTTGTTCAAGGTTCTAAGTCTTAGATACGAGCATGGCGCCAAATTCAAAATATAAATGTCCCCTTAAGAGTAATATATTTTTTAAACTGCTTCACCATTTTCTATGGCTTCGACATTATACAAATGTCAGATGTCAGCTGCGTACCTTTCTGCTGATTACCACAAAGCCAAGGCATATTCAAACCCGCTGTAATAGAAACATATGGACGGTGAAAGTTTTCACTCAAATTGAAGTGGGTAGACTTTAACTCCGTGGGCTTTGTATGGATTTCCCTTGAGTACAGTGCATTGTACTGTTGACTGTCCTTTTTGAAATGTGAGACGCAGTGTAAGCTCAGGGCACACAAAGGCAGAATCATGTCGGAATTAAATTAAAATTAATTTGAGTCGAGGGTCTACGTTCTCCGAACTCAGTCGACTGTACCTGACGCAAATTGGTCGAGATGATATACCTACGTAGCAGGTGCTTAATGGGTTTACATTGCTATATGTAGCTATTATGGTAATGTTAATGACACGTGGGAATTCGGCTACTGCGTGGAGAAAAGGCAAAATGGTTCAAATGAGACTCAATCTTGAAAGTAATCAATAGACTCTGATTAAAGATAAATTCGATTTCTGGAAAATCTAATTTTATCTAGTCGGTCTGCTCAGCCAAACCAAGGCAGGACAGTGATGAAGTGGTTGAATTTCTTGAATTACGATTGGATGCTTTGAAATTCTATTATTCGCTAGTTGCTGGAGTAAGTACACGCAGTGAAAGTCGTTCTTTCCCTAGGCTAGACTTTTAAAGAACGTAATTCTTCCGTGTATTGTATACTCGAATTTAAGAAGTTGATCTTACTCGACATCAACGGAGTAATATTTTAAATAGAATTTTTATTGATTAAAAACAGATTTTCAAAGTTAAATTTAAGGAATTAAATGGAAAATTGAAAATTCAAAGCGTATGTTCAGTTTTGAGGACCGCCATCTTTGAATTTTAAAATGTAAAGCATAACTGTCTTAAAACCGCAAAAGATGGCACTGGGAGCAGAATTATATCGAACCGTCCAAAATTGCAGTTCTAGATCATTGATTTTAACAGCATGTCATCTGGCGGTAAATTTCAAAATGAGAAACACACATTTTCTAATTTCTGGATCACTTTCTTACGGTTTACTCGTTTTACCATAATAATACCAGGATCAGAAACCTCGGTTAAACGCAAATTAGATGACGCATGCTTCCATACGCCTTACAAATTGGGACAAGTTGCAATTCGAAGGCATATTTTCTCGTTTTTGACACCAGATGCCACCTGGCGGCAGAATTCTTCAAAAAAGATGTCAAAGCTGCAGATTGACAGTATAATTGAATATTTCTTATAGTTATTTTTGTCATTTGAGTAATAAACAAAACCTCAAATTCGACATTATATTTTGCCTAGTTTTAAATACGGCGATTTATTTAGGAAACCGCATGCGCAGAGCAACGCAGTATTTAGACCGCTTATTGATTGCCATAATGCACGGGCAGCTAGTCATTACCGATTTTTTTTATCCACAAAATTTATTTTTATATTCCAGGAGGCGAGGAACTTTCCATTCCGTGAGTACTTGAATCAACCCTGTGATGTTTTCTTTACATTGGAGATTCAGCCCAAAAAGGCGTCATCTTCTAAAAGTGGGTCTAGTGGTGGTGGTCCCAAGAGAGAGATGATGATGCGCTACAGATTCGTGACCAAAACTCTTCGAAAGGCTGGAGACATTTGTGACTTCAGTGAAAAGTTTCTAGCTCAGCTCTCAAAAGCTAATCTCAAAGTGAGTTCAGACACTCTTTTTCTCCTTAAATCCAATGCAAATAGGAAAATATCACCAAATAAAAATTTCATAACAAGAGACACAATCCCAAGACACTGATTAAATAACGAAGAGCGGCTGGGAATTGAGTGTGCATTAATTATGAGCACAAACGGGTTGGGATTTTGGCTAAATTCAAAATTGGACCCAGAAGCGGGTAGTTTCAAAAATCCTGAAAACCGTACCTTGCTGAACATGAATTTCCGATTCAGCGCAGAGGAAATTATTGAATAAAACAGTATCCGGGCTACTCGTAACCGGAAGACGTACTGCACATATGGGCATTCCACATTCCTTAGGTGAAAGTCAGGATTTGGGCTGTTTTCACTTCGCATTGGTGGAATGTCGCATAAGGGACAGGATTGACATACATGTAACTTGCCTCCCACTACGAAAAACGGAATAAAGAAGTCAACCAAGTGTACGAACCTTTTTTGGTCATGAAGGATTTATGAATTCAATATAACACTTCGGGTCCTTTTACACACGTGCTTAGCATCAGAAATCAAATTGAATGGGGTACGAGGTACCTAGCGCTGGAGGTGGAGTGTCTGGAGAAAGCGTTTCGGGTGGTCCGGGGTTTGAGCTTTAACAGATTTTTTACTCAAAATCTTTGAATTTTTAAATTTGGGCAAATCGTATTCGGAAATTGAAATTTTTACAACCTTTGGAAGATTTTAAGAAATTTATGCAAAACTTCATGAAATAATAAGCTTTTTATGTTTATTTTAAATAATTTATTTTCTACATTTGTTTTACAAAAAAAAACAAATTAATTAATTATCTAATAGATATCTTAGTTATAAATTCACTTTTTCAAGAGAATTCAAGTAAAAAATTAAAACGTTATTCTACGAGGGTTGTTTCATAAGTTTCGGGACGAAGCTGAAAGTATCGTTGCTTAAGTGTTTAAAAGGCTCTAATAAGTCATAAAGGCAGAAATTATTTTTTTAATTAGTAAAATTATTCTTTGTTCGAGGAAAACCCGAAGAAAAATTAAACTAAAATTAAAAATTAAATTAAATTGATTATTAAAAAATTTAAATAAAGGAATTTAAACAAATACAAAACACTGTCATTTTTTAAACAACCCTCGTAGAATAGACATGCACATGCCACGCCAGCTACTTGAGTCGTAATAAAAAGTTTTGAGTCAAGCCAGGCGTCAAGCCGCTTGATGGAGAAAGTTTTGAATAAAGAAAAATCAAAACAAAATGCCTAATAAAAATAAAAGTTTTTTTTTAAACGAAATTCCAAGATCATAAATTAAGAGTGCCACATGGCACAGACGAAGTTGAGTCAACGGCTGCAAAACGAACCTGTAGTCCTTGCATGCACCAAGTCAAGTATCAAAGTTCAAACTCATTGCATTGCATGTTCAAATCTCAATAATTTCTACCCAAATGTAGTTCAAATGTCAACTAAAATGTTCCAAACGGAAATTGAGACAGAGGGAATGCTTAATCACCTGCTACTCGAGCCTTTCGCTGATTCAATTATGATGAATTGATTCTTTCCAACCATTTCCACTCCAATCCATCATTCAGGATTTTAATGAAAAGGCGGAGCTGACAGCTCAGCCTTCTCAAATGAATTCAATCCGAATCCAAGCATGTTCTCCATTTTATTACGAAATTGGAATCCGTTGAGCACAAACGGAAATCCGAGATTTATTTAAAATTAAATTTAGTTTAGAAATTGGAGACTACTCCTGATCCTGATCTGCTCACGTCCAATGTTTTCCTTCATAAATCTCAAATTCTATTTTTGGAAATCAATTAAGTTTGATAGCTAAGGCTTAAGGCTATGGACCAAGTTTCACACTTGAATGAATGAATCAGTGGAACCGGGAAAGATGTCTCGTTTTGGTTTAATGAGAAATTAATTGGAAGATTTGAAGATTTAATCCGTTTATTTTGTTTGTATCATGTTTTTAGGATTATAACATTCGGTTCAGTGCTTTTGACCAGGATCGATACGGGAATCCGACAGAGTTGGGCTCCACAACACTCACCTTTGAAGACTTTCGGGATTTTACGAATCATAAGCTCATCCTCAGTTGCTCTCTCAAGGAACCTATTATTGTAAGTTCTCAACAAATATTTCATCCATCTAAAATTATAACGATCATAAAGGTTCCATGTTGCATGTTTTAGTGTCATCAAGGCAAGGCGTCAAATGAAATGGCGTGAGTCATGAATCATGGAGTTGTTTAGATTACAAACAACAGTAATTGAAATTAGACGTAACTAATTTGATTCTATTTTTGAAAATATATATAAATTATAATAAATTTCAAAATTACAGGTTTTCGTCAAAATACACGAATAATGAATTGCGAATTATAAATTGCCAGCGCATTGTCAAATTAGAAGTAAGTAATTTGAAATTAATCCAAAAAACGTGCATTCGTGTATAGGTGTGCAGCTATAGTGTAGCCATGCGTAAATAGGAATTTTAAAACTAATTAAAAATTTCGGTGTAAATTATTTTTTTACACAATTTTGCCCAGCTTAGAACTAAAATGAACATAACGTAGTTGAAGTTACATCTGACATCTGACATACCGAATAGTGCCAATTACATCTTACATCTCCAATGTTGGCAAGTGATAAATATATTTCAAATATATTTTTGAGAAATAGTTTGCTCGATCATTAATTTCAAAAGAATTTTCAATTGGTTCAACCAACTCTGAATTGTAATTACATGTAATTGCACTTAAATTTCCGATGCCGAGTAATTCACCCAACCACGAATTTCAATTACTTAAAAATTATAAGTGTTGAAATCGAAGTTGTATTTAAGCGTATAATTCCAAATATATTTCCGATTAATTTGGGCATTCGTTAATTTCAATTATTTAAATGTAATTTCAGCAATTTTTTTTAACAAATTAATTTGTATGCCTAAATGCTAAAAATTATCTCAAAATTTATTCGGTAAACTCATTAAAATCTAGATCTAGCCTAAACATTCATATGCTAACTGCATACACAACATACACTGCATACACAAGATGCACCCAGTTCAGCTTAAAACTAGCAAAATGCATTGCACACAAAATATTGATCATGGGCTGCTAGCTCCTCCGAGATCTGAGATGTGCCACGGTTCACCCACATAAATTATTTATTTCTCCAAGTTTACCACTTACATTTCGTATCTCTAAATTCGCCATAACGAAGAACATTCTTTTCAACGAGATTCCTGTCTGAGTTTTACACAGACGGAACAGTTACTATTAAAGTTACAGAGTTTCTTCCGTTAGGAGTCTGTACAGAGTAAATATAGCTCTTGGCCTACTTTCACCCTGGATACCGTGATATGTAGTTGACGAGTACTTGTCAGAACTCCATCCTATTGTACGAACTCTAACCTCTAACTGTACACAAGAGCTCTGTTGTGGAATTGAACACACACATACGCCCAGGCACGATGTAAAAATGGGTTTCAGGCCATGTCGGTTAAATGGCTTCATCTCGGCGACAAGGTTCGAGTTGGAAAAACAGGCAATTAATATTAATGAACCAAGTCCCAATTTAAACTTGGATTCCGGTTCCAGATCACGACTCTTTGAAACTAGGCTTTATTGGAACGGAACTCTGGTCTGATATCAAGAAAGTCTTGTAATTTGAAACCAAGTGCGGAGAAAGTTTGTTTTCACTTTATATCTCCTTTTATGGAATTTTTTATTAGGGGTGGTCAGGTGTGAACGAATTGGAGCATGTTTTGTTGGGCTAGGTTATTTTATGGCCTTTCATAAAAACGAGGTTTATTACGTGGTACTCCTTGCTTCAAATGAAGCCCTTTTGTGACAGGAAATTTTGTGGCAGGAGTCCTTGGGTGAAAATCCTGCGGAACACGGAACACGAGGTGAAAGCTTGGTGCAGAGTGCTGAAATGCATGTGTACAACGTGAAACATGATGTTTTTGTTCTATTTAACACAGTTTTGTCTAATTAGCCTAATGTTTTGATTTACCTTAATTACAGAAACGAGGTGAAATCCTGGTGGGACTCTGCTATCTTCCTACGGCTGAGAGAATGTCCGTCAATATAATGAAAGTGACAAACATGAATCCCTACTTCAGTCATGGCACTATTACCAAACAGAGTAAGTATCAGTCAAAAATTCAGAATTTTATATATATGTATATTTGTATGTTTACGATTTAAATCTGTTTAATGAACAAGAAAAAAATTGAAACACAAGGTCATTTAATTAATAGCGGATGATTAATTGCTTAAATTCACCCGCCAAATTACGAAAGCGTTTCGGTATGGTTCAAATCAAATTCAAAATGCCGTAATTTGAAGTTAACCTCGGATTTATTTAATTATGACAACTGTGGGGCAACATGATACGGCATCATTGACGGAAATGCTACACGACGCTTAAGTACACCCGCGAAATTACAAAATTAAGTTGAATCTTCACTGAACGTGGGCTTTTTCACCTGTGCTTCCCTCAAATTTCTTACGCTCGTTATAAAAATATTATTTTCTAATGAATGTAAGCCCAATCTCTAAACCTGGTTCAAATTGGGGCAATACGATACCCTATAAAATAAATTAAGATTTTAAATTAATGGCGTATATCTCGAGCTATGTCAAATTATTTATCCGTAAAATCACAATAATCAAGGAATTTTGTCTAATACGTTTTATGAGCTTTTTAAGCAATTTATTGAATTGCTTTTGTTCCGTAATTCAAATCCAGAATGGGGTAATACGATACATTAGAAGAAATTTTATTTTAAACTTAATGGTGAAGCTGCTATGTCGCTAAATTCACCCGCTTAATTACAAAATTCATAAATCACAAGCCGTTTGACAGCTTTCACCCTATACTTTCGTCACTATAACCTCTGCCAATGGGATTCAAGGCTAGGGTGTTCGTAGTAACATTGATTGATGATTTCCCCGTATAACTATACACAAACCAAAACAACGTAGAACTCCTGAAGGTTGAAACTAATGTAGCTGATCCGTTCCTGCTTTCACTACTTGTATTTGCTTATCCCGAATCTGATCTGATCCCAGGGTGAAAGTTACAATGGAGATTGCTTAAGCGGAAACAATAAGTTGAACAAGCTTTTGAACAAAAACAAAAGTGGTTCAAGGCTATCTTCGTCTCAGTAATCAGAATCAGTATGCTGAGGTGCCTTTCAAGTTTGCTTACGTAAAACAACAGTAACCCACACCGCACTTTCTAATCAATTCCTGTACATGAACTTTGGTTTCATACAAAACTTTTGATTTTTGGAAAATAGAGCTTTTAGAAGGTCAGTCGTTTCGTTGTTTGCACATTGAGGTTTCTGGTTTTGAAATTTAACGCCTTTGACTAAAATTATAACCGATAGAAGAAGCCTTCCAACTTTCTCTAATTTAAAGTCGTTTTTCGAATTTTTAACGACAAAAAAAAGTTTTAGCGTGAAGGAACGTCGTCAGATATTAAAAATAGGATCTCCTTCAGTATATTAACTTGAAACAGCGTTGTTAGCTTTATTCAATCCCTTGAAAACTTCTCCCCGTCCAATTATGAAGTTTATTAAATCAGTTGAGGCTACATGGGCTTTCAAATAGTTATAAGTCTGATGCAGAGATCAGAAGATCAGATCTAAAAATAAAGTTGGTGAAAGTAGCTGGTCCAGACGCTAACGCTGCATTACCTCATTTTATGGGTTGGAAGATACAATGTATATGTCTCGTCTGAACGTGCAGCTATTTTTCACTTCAAACGATCACATTCGCCCACGGTAATTTAAAGCTCTTTTGTCAACGAAACTGAGGGATAGTTCTAAGTCATAAAGTTTTATGCGAATTTTGCCCATACAAAATTCAGAAACTTATTCGAGTATTAGCGACTAATTAAGGTTTATTATTAGGCTTACACATAAGTCGGAACATCTGAAGGAATACATTATGAGCATGGACTATAAGACAGAACTCTGTATTTTTCAAACAGAATTTTATATTAAATTTTATATTAAATACGCTCGCTCGTACGTACATGTGTACATCAAACCGCATCTGCGGAACCCACTGCGGAAAAACCACAAGAAGCCTGCTTTTTCTATAGATGATGAAGTATGACAGATGTCAGTTCACAGAATCCGTATTTCAACTTGGGAATGGCCTTATCGGACGGCCAACGCTGCAATTTTATTATATTCGCATTCGCTTCACATTTCACATACTGTGACAAAATTGTGTTATGCATGCAGGCAGAACGGTTTAGGGGACCTTATTGTGCTTCTGTTTTTTTTTTGTTTTGAATAGAAGATTTAAACATATTGGTGCTTTTGATCTATTTTGGGTTTTCTATAAACGATTTGTTTGTTTTGATTGTTGTTTTGAATTTTTGGATTTGTTTGTGTCTTACCTTTTAATTGATTGACTTTTGAAGGAATTTTATTATTCTCTATCCTCCGATTTATAGGATTCATGAATGTAACAGTCGATGAAGTTTGATTCATAGGGTATAGCTATGAGCCTCGTATGTCACCCTTTCGATTAATTGATCAATTGATTGATTAACTAAACTCTTAAGCTCAGCTCGGTAAAATTTAACTTTAAAAATAATTTTTGCATGCAAAGGTCGATGAAGTTTGATTTATAGGGTTACAACACTGTGTCACAAATCATCTGTACTTATGAAATTCAAGTGATTGAATTGATTGACTGATTGCACTGTTGAGTGAATTTCACTATTCGTATTCGTAAGAGTAATTTCCGAATTTTGTAATTCAAGCATCCAACAGTCGATGCAATTCCATTCATATGGTTTAGTACAGCTTTGTCTTCTAAATTTGATTAATTGATGAATTGATTGTTTGTTTGAGCTTCTGTGAAGAATTCCATTTTTCTTATCCGAATTTTATAGAATTCATGCATGCGGCTGTCAATGTGATTCATAGGGTGTTACGTTACAGTTTTGTCACGTATAATCTGTACGAGATAAATTGATTGTTTGATTGATTGACTGAACTGTTGAGTGAATTTTACTACTCGTACGAACCGATGTTTGCAGAATTCGTGCATGCAACTATAGTTGAATATTGATTCATACTAGGGCTTCAGCTGTGTCACATCATTTGGATTAATTGATTGATCAATTGATTGAACCGTTGAAGAAATTAGATTTTATGCGCGACATTTTTATGAGTTTTGTTTTACATTGCTGAACCGTTTGCTACTGCCCATTTGGTACTTTTACATATACTGTGTTCTGTGATTGGTGATTGGCGCCATTTTTGTTTGTGGAAAGGGCGGCCGATTCGAAACGACGTTGGCGCGTAAATACAAATAAAAAGTATTGATACGAACTCGTTTGACCGCGGCGGTTTAACTGTCCGAAACAGAATTCAATCAGGAAGCAAGAGTGATTTTATGAATATAAATATGACAAATGACATAAACCACAAAAACTGGCAGCTTTTATTCTGTTGTCTGTGGTTAATCAATTCATCAATTCATTTCTCTAACTTCCAGGCATTTGCTACGTCCGAGTATTCCTTCTCCGAGCAGACAGTGGCAAAGTTATCAAACGGAAGAAAACAACATACCAAAGATTGGGCAGTTCCAGTGCAGATCAACCAATTTT
>JAQFYU010002557.1:0-11616 GCA_034694905.1 Ceratophysella granulata
AATAAAAAATGAGAGTTTTTGATAATTTCCTGAAGAAGCTTTCTGTTTGTTTAGAATGCAGGAGTTTACTGCAGCACATTAAGTCATTTTAGACTCCGAGCCCCTCCTGCTCCATATTTTGACTCTACAGTAGCTCGGCTGTCTTTTCTGCGATAAAACCATCTTAGTAATTCGGAGAGAAGGATTAGACGGAGAGAAAGAATTCCGTAAATGAGTCTTTCCAAGCACCCAACTCTAATCCCAGGGATTGAAATTAAATGTGGAATGAACCCAAGACGTAAATGGAAGACATTTAGACATTCAAACCATCCATTTCCCTACTCCATGAATGAGAATTTACAAATCTCCCCTCCTTCAAGGTTAGGCTTTCGGTTTTCTAAAAGTTTAACCCTTTACGTAAAGAGAACTATATTCGGGGCGTAACATTAAATTGTGCTTACTTTACAGTATTTTCATATACTTATATTAATATTGAATATGTAGTTGGTTAAATTGAGGCACTGACAAAGTTTTGACTTTAAGAAATTTATGCGTTTTTGAGAATTAAGAAGATGCTTGCATATTTTGAAAGTGCTCAAGTTTTGACATCGATTTCCTGTGCTTCTATTTTTGAATAATTTTATTAACAATTCCGATAAACGAGTAAATACAGGGTATATACGATAATCTTTCTACCTTTTCAAAAATACTACAGTTGTTGGTACCGAAAACCTGAGGTTCAATTAAATATAAAATTATTCCCGACTAAAGGATGTCAGGATTGCTTTTAAAGATTTTGAAGGTGATTTAGAATGATTTTTTTCTTTAAAAAAAGGCCAATTTGCCAATTTGTTACAAATTTAGCATAGGAGGTATTCCAGCTACCGGTTCTTGCAAATTATTGCTGATGCTTTAAGCTTTTCTCCTTTCCAACGGCATGTTAATTTTTTTAAATATTAATTTTCACAGATTTTAGAACGAATGGTCGAATACAGGATTAGGGAACACGCGATAATCGCACATGGTAGCCGCCCGCGGTAACAACTTGAGCGCGTTTTGGCAAACCTACCTAAAGTATCAGGTGGTTACCTTGGAACTTTCTCCATATGTGGTTACTGTGTGTTTCCTAATCCTGTATTCAACCGGATTCACAGTTCACCATTATTAAAAGTGGCATATTTAACGCTAAATCTACGATACTAGCAGCTTAAACTGAATTGGGAAGATGCTTAAGATCCATAAATTTAAATTTAAGGTGTTTTGAAATTATCTGAGACGAAAACGATTAGTAGATCCAGCTCGTGAGCTTAGATTTACAAAAATCAGAATAGTAAATTCAAAACATAAGATTTTTAAAATTGCTTTACGCAACGGGTCGAGAAATGCTGAGCCTACATCGAGCACTAAACGCGGAATGGACCTAGGTAAGCTATAAATTGTTTTTATAGAACCTCAAACCAATTTTAACACCTCTTGGTCATGTAAGGTCTCCTTTTAGGACCAATGAAACTTGTTATTATAGAACCTTAAAGCCTAATTCCTGTCTGTACGAATGCATAGGAGGCTGAGCAGTTGGAGAAAGGAGAGCAAAGTTTTCTCTTCCCAATATCCTAGTTTATGTGGACAGTTATTGTCCCATTGTTTGTCCACGGAGTCTTTGGCGGGGCAGGTCCATGGTGAAAAAGTGGGAAGTCTGGTCGTAGCTCCTGGCCAAAAAGGCTTGTAGACAATGGGCAGATATTAGGAAGGACTCTGTGAGGAATCTTTCTCTCCATTGCTTTTACCACAAGGACCCAAAAGCCCAGCAGTCACTCTTCCAGAAGTAAATGAGTTGAAGTTGAAATTGAAATTTTGGTCACTAAACTTCTTCAGGCATTCTCCAGCCTTCCAGCAATTTGTGGCAACCAGAATCTCAAACTACTTTTCACAAATCAAGGCTTCTCCTTCTTCTTCAAAAAGGAAATTGAACTCCACGAGACGGAATAATGAAGTTCAGTTTTCAGTTCTAGCCTCAGGGCTTACCACACCACTCCATTTCACGTCAATAGTCGACTCAAACGTTGCGACTACGACGTGAGTCACTTCTTGCCTGTTCTTTTGTAATGGCGTCATTATCGAGTCCAGCAAAGTCCTTGCTTTTGTTTAAACGGTTCTCTGGTTTCAACGTCAATTGGTGCCTTGCTCTTATTAAACATATAAATAATGATGAAAATATTTAGACAGGGTAACTTTAGGTTAGCCTAGGTTAGGTTAGGCTCTGCAGAAAAGCGTCAACCAATTTATTGCCATTTAGATAAGGTTAGGCAGTTGGCACCTCCAACTACAGGCTTAATCGTTTTAACCCATGTTTCGCTTCGATTGTATTGGTCACAATGCTATGAACACACTAAATTAGCTAGTTAATTATATTGGTACGACAAAGCAAATAAAATTCGGTAATTATTGAATTATTTAATAATTTCTCAACATTTGAAACTGCTTAGGTTTCCGTATATGTTAGTACCAGAGCCTGAAAAAACCAATAATACACAAAAAGTTCCTCAAAAATTTGGAATTTTTCAAAGTCAATTGCAACCTAACCTAACATGACCCAAACACATGATTTCGACATATTTTGGAGTGGTTGGGTTTGCTATAATGAAAACGCTCTAGGCTATCAAGTTTCAGTAGTTTTGAAGAGTTAAGTTGGATATAAAATCTGTCAAACGTAACCCGACTAAGGTTAAATATATGGTTCTATAGCTACTTAGCTTGATCTGGTTCGTGAAATTTGCATGGCTGTATCACAAATTATATTTCAGTACATTGTTTCGGGCTCTGGTCCTAACATATATATAATTTAACAGACTTTTTTTTTTAATTCGTTAATCAAGAAATAGGTCAAATTAAGAAACTAATGAACTTTGGACAACTCAGCCCGAAAAACAAGACAAAATGTAAAATGTACTCAAAATCACTAAAAGTGTGCTCTAAATGCTACTGAAATGAATACAATGACTTAAAGTCACATTACAAACACCGAATTAGAAAAATGTAAGTACACCATTCCAAATTCTCAGTTGATAGGGCCATGTCAAATAATTATAGCCTGATTATAAATTTTGATTTTAGTTTAAAGATATTTGCTAAAGAAATTATTTTTTGTTATGTTATGCTATTTTGTTTTACTTTTTTTCGGTCGAAATTTTCTGAATTTTACATTTTTAAAGGTTGTCGCTAATAGAAATTGCATTAAAACATGAAAATGAAAGTATCTTGACCAAAATTGAATCATGGGAGATGGAAATTGTTAGTGGTTAAAAATTCACAAAATAGATTAATTAATTTTGATTTCGAGCCGTTGGTGTGTTGCACATGAATTTTAATTGGAAATCATAACTCAGCGATTTAAAATTCCGAAAAAGCCAAGCAAAAAATTAGACAAAAGGAAGGGAAGCTATTAATATACAGTAGATTTGCATAATTCCAATCGACACTCTGAATTGACGGAGATCCAACGCCAGACGGGACAAAGTCCTCGAAGCGAGAGTCCCTTGTTTGTTTTCCCGTTTCCCGTTCCCAGACTGACTCCTCTGAGTGGAGCTGAGAGATGAGAAGTGGGTAATTTAGTAGAATTGAGGAAGTTGAGAAGTTGGAATATTACAAAGAAACTGTTGATAGCGTATTATACGAGCTGAGACCTGGATTAAGATTTTGATACTTTGGCTCGTCGTCGTCTCCTTCTTGTGTAACAACTCGGAGTTTGTGTGGAGCTCTTATTCTTCGGTGTGAAGATAAGGAAGTGGACTGGAATTGGAATAGAAGCTCAATTTCTTGAGTTTACCAACTTGGAGAGATTGGAATTAAGAAAGTCCGTTGGAAAGCCGAGGCTGGGGTTTTCATGAGCAAAAAGGGAAACCATGTTCGGTTCTAAAGTTGCGTGTGTGATAACAGGTCCAGAGTCCCAAACTCCTCGCTTCCATTGTTTTTACCACTTTTCACCAACAGGGATTAAGTTTTGATTCCAAGTTATTGCTGACCTCAGACCTCGTCTCACTCCCTTCCCAGCCAAATTGCAACCTCGGTTCTCTAATTCCCGTTTGTTCTTACAATTTATTGTGAAGGGCTACAATTCTTAGCCTGAGTCTAGATGGCTCCTTCTCAAGGTTTGGAATTAGGTTAGGCGTTAGCTGTATTCTGTAAAGGACATTTTACCATGCATTGTACTGAAGTTAAGCAAAATTTATTTAAACTTCAGTTAGGTGGCATTAAATCTGCTCAAAATTTGGATTAAGCTTCTGTCAATACTTCAAAATATTAAACTAATTTTAATTCTGGTTATGATAAATTTTAAGCGAGTTCGTACTTGCTTCGAAATCTGAACCTGAAACTTAAAAATAATGCGCTAATTTAGTCAATATTTGAGTTCGAACTCTTAACTCGGATCAAGGGATACAGTATATACTAATTTATAATTTAGGTTATGTGTGGGTTAATTATGCCCTAAAGCGTCACGCCATTAGTCAAACTCTTTCAACATAAAACCGATTTAAGGTTAAACTATTTTATGCGACTGCCAAACCGCTTTGAATCAAACTCGATTTATGTCAAATCGCTTTAAGACCAACTCGTTTTACGACAAACAGCTTTAAGGCAAACCTGTTTTGTGTCAACCTCGATTTGGGTAAAACTGTTATATGTCAAACCCTTGTTTAGTCAAACCAAAATTTTCCCACTTGTCAAATTCCAGATATAAGTTGTGTACTACGTACCTCGAAATCACTGAGGATTGAGGATTTTGATCTGAATTTGAACAACAGTTCTAAAATTCACATAAATTTCTGGATATTGTTGATGAAAATGTCAATTAGAATAAGCGTGTTTGTGTAACATATATTGCGTATCATTTTCGAAGTACTCTAAAATATATATTTAAAGGGAAATCGTTGAAATAGAAACTGTTTCCATTGTTTATTGCTTATCCCAATTTTAACGCATGCATAAATCTAAGAAATTTGGCGGATCACTGTGCACACTCTGCTGAGAACTGGACTCGTTCAGTCATCTGTTTGAGTGTCCTCAGCTTCTGCCACTCAGGACTGACATTTTGCACCTCATTTAAACTCCTTTGATGTCATACTTAACACAGTCAAAAACACATTTGACCAAGTTGCCTGTAAAAAATTAAAAATTCTACCTATTTGTTTCCGCTGCGCTAAGGCGTAGATTTCAAGTATCACACTGAACGCGTTTATATTGTAAACTGACTTTAAAATGCATGAAACACTTGATTGGGCTACGGCCATATCAAATAAATTCGATGATGATGATGATGATAAACCTAAGAAAACCAGAAAACGTACTCATATTTGCAAAATTCGTCAATTAATCGTGTTTAAAATTAATCGCTTTTAAGATCTCTGTATAAACTATGGCAAAATTTGCCACCAGCTATACTGTTTCCAATAATTAAAACGAAAAAGTACAAATGGTATTGGAATTTTGGTAGAGTGTAAATTGTAGGTCTTGTGATTTACGTACAATATGCAGAAATACAGCAAAGCAATTTTAAAATCCTAAAAGGACTAGTTTTGCTACTTCTTAAATTCAAACTCTGCTCATTAAAGTGTTCCAGAGCCGGGAAAGACTTTGAAAAAGCTAGAATTCTGTATTTGAACATGAGGTTTTTTAGTGGAAGGCTTAGACCGAGTCTACACTCTGAGGTCTATAATAAACTCATAAAAAGGCTCAACGGGATCAAAAGTAAAAGCCCAGATGGGAAGGAAGGAAAAGCCAATAAGTTTTATGTAAAGAAAATTGTTTTGGCGAGTGAATTATTATGTGGAAGCCGTCTTGGAGTTTGTTTCCTTCTTCCGCCAACAAAATCAAAGAGTAAGTACATACTTACTCCAAATCCCATTTGTCTCTCTGGAAGTTGAATTGATGGCCTGTTTTTTCTTCCTCCTTGTACATAGTTTAGTTATTGGAATCAAAATCCCATTTTTCTACATGTTCTCTTTATTTACTTTTCAGACGACTGAACAACAATCAACTCCGAACTATTCCTGACCTGCTCTTCGCCAACAGTCCTTATTTAAACAAGTTGTAAGTCCCACTTTTCTCAATCACTACATGTAAATAGAATTGGATTTATGGAAATTCCTCCAGATTCGGGAATTCTGTCACTGCATTCCATCCGTCACGCGTCACCTTGTTTTCCCTTTGTTTCGTGAAGCGAGAAGATTGCGACTATATTTATTTCTTCAATTCCGCCAACGATGGCCTCCATACCTGTCACTTCCACCAACTCCATTCCGTCTGTCAGGCCAGGCAGGGTACAAGTGCATTTGGCTTCTTTGGTCCAGAAGTGACCATGCGCGCGTTTCTTTAGGGCGAAGAGATACAGGGTGCGTACAAGATTTGTATCCATTTTCTTAAAAATCGAAATTCTCCTATGTTTCTTCGAATTGAGTTCTATTGAAAATTTATCCATGAAAGTGTTACCGAATTTTTCTGAAAATACTTTAAATATAATTAATATTTTTAAAATATGCTATTACAGATTCAGCATGACGTCGACGTTCTAAAAAATCCAGGCATACAATAAAAAGCCAATTATCATTATTGGCTCTTTTGATCAATCCAGCATAATATGTTAATGAACGAAAGCTACGCTGTGGGCGTGCATACACAATCTGCCTTTTGAATTTGAACTTTTATTGACTAAAACATAAATTTTGTAAAAACAAATCGTCATTTCAGAAATTTATATTATTCACACTTGATTTTATTGCAAAAGTACGTTATTAGCAAAAGTCGTTCATGTAACAGTACCAAATTCAAAATTTTTGCGCATATTTCATTGTAATAGAGATACAGCATAATTCAACTTCGAATTTGTGACAAATTCATGTACCATTAACCAGTTTAACCCAAATCTCTTAAGGTTTTTCATTTATATTTATGGTCGTCAAGTAAATACAAGTTTAAAGCCGTTCCGTTAGACTGTTGCACCGTTATTGAGCCCTAGAATCCGGTTAATCCGCTGATTCTGAGCTGCCGTGGTTCGACTTGGTGTGGAAATGGTCCTGAGTGAAGCGTGTCTCAGTTCCCCTTTGTCTTTGTCAATGAAGCCTAGGTGAACATCTGTCTGATAAGGAAGACGGATCCTCTTGACCACTTCTCTCATTGAGTGGAAAAGCCTTTCACTAATTTAGAGAAAAGAAAGTGAGGCGTGCAGAGAAGGAATGTGGAGTCTCTTCTGGGACGAGATAAGTGAACTCAAATCCTTGTCACACAGACACTCCGACCGACTCTCGCCTCTTCGGCTCAGGAATGCAATTGTGTGGGTGGCAGATCAAGTCGAGATTTATGGATAAGGAACAGGACACAAGAGAAGAGCAGAAAAAAATTAGTCAGTCACTCGCACACGACCGCCTCATATTTATACACAAAGGTACACGAACACCGGTTCGTCTGTCATGGGCTGCTGTGTGGTATTTGGGATAGAAAACAGTTCGGACGTGGTGAAATTTCGCCAGAATTTTTTTGCTTATTTTATTGATCCAAAATCATGCTGGGCTTATTTTGATTTTAAATAAGAAAATTTAATTAAGCAGAAAATATGCTAAACTCTAGTATATGCTATATACTGTATACTATGTGTATATGCTATGCTGTCTGCTATATATCATGCGCTATATGTCATATGTTGTTTTCTATGCACTATGCTATATGCTATAAGCTATGTTCCATTTACTATATGCTACGCTATTGCAATACGCCGTACATCAAATGTCATGCTATAGGCTATATGCTATATACCGCTCATTATATGGCATATGCCTTATATCGTTCACTATAAGTATATACTGTCCAATATATGCTATATACTACTCACTAGGGTAAATGCTATATACCGTTTGCTATATGCTATGCTATATGCAACATACCGTATGTGATTTGATAGTGTATGAGATATATCGTTCTCGCTATGCTATATGCAATATAGCGTCACTATATGGTACGCTTGCTACTATAAATTTACCGCTGAAGATAAGCAGTATACAATATGAAGCATGCATATTACTGTATTAATAATTGAATTAGTTTATTTTGTTAATTCCAATTTAGCGTTGCGGATTTTCTACTGTAAACAAAATATGTATCAAAATATAGAAGTACGACCCATTTCGAACTCCGTGACATTTATTTAAGAAAATAGTCCGACTTGTTTGAATCCCTAAATGCTGTATATTGAATGCTGTATGTTTCATGCGTGACGGTTGATTGAACTGAGGAAGGAAGGATTGAGCAGATCTTTTAGAAGCAGACAAACCAGACTTGGTCTGCTGGAACGTAGGCCCAGAACAAGTTGGCATAAGTTGCATAAAAGCATGTTCCATTCATCATTGATTATTATACGTCCCATATGCTCATGACTTCTCCAGATAGATATACGCCTAATATTTGCTCAGGAGACAGGACCAATAACTCAATCACTAATTTCAGTTGGAAACACAGATCGTGGGGAGTTTGGGAGCTGTAATTTCCGTAGTCTCCTCTATTTGTACGAACCACACACATTTCTAACATTCTAACTGCTAACACTGTATCGTTGAGCAGAATACGAATAGTATAAGCCTCCTCCGTACTGGATGAATGTATCTCTGACTGCCTCTCTGCATTTTTGCTATTCAGGTTTTTATTACTGTAAAATAGCTCGTGTATGCTCGTAGAAGGATGTTGGCTTGTTTTCCCAGTGGGATTCGCCTGTTTTGCAGAGTATGGGCTTCTAAGTAGGAGGCCTATCCGGGCGAGTCATTCAGAACATAATGGTATGTAATTATAAGGAAATTAGTCTCTATAATTGGAGAGGCTAAACAGTGCATTAGTCATGCAACTAAGCAAAATATGTCTGGCAAGGGCTTAACCTTTGGAATAACTAATGCTCCCGTTCGTTCTTTCCCTTTTGTGGGCCTGGAATTGAATTCATGATACACTTGTAGAAATGTTTGAGTGGTTCAGAAGTTTTGTTTTCAAGATTTTATACAATCGTACTATCTAGAATTTGCTAACTACATAGTTGGATGAAATCCGAAATCCATGAAGTGCCTATTTTGAGGGACGCCTTCTAAGTTCAACTAGAGTCGTACAGTATTCCAAAACGTTTCAAGTAAATCAATATTCTGATTCACGCTGTTTATTTAACAATGAGACTTCAGACGTCAACATAATTTCGACAAAACAAAAAACATTTTAGAAGAAAACCAAAGGTTAGGTTGTATTTGGCTGAAACTTCAGAATTTGGCGGGATTTAGTAAGGTTTAATGGTTTTGTCAGCCTGCGTTTAGGTTTATTTATATTATGTAAAGTTTGACATGACTGTACTAAAAATCAAAATTTTGCCAATTATTGGTTTATACAGTTCCGCATTGATAAAATATAATTCATTTTATATAATTGAATAATTCATAGATTGACGCGCTAACCACTATGCCAAAACTTTGAATTGAATTGACAACACAAATTAAGTCCGCTTTATCGTCAGCTTGTTTTCTTTGTTATTTTTAATTTGCTTAATTTATGTGAATTCATTCTAATTCCATATCAATATGGAAAGGTTTCTGATGCAAAAACATATAGTTTTGTGTACTCGTTTTAGGTAGATGAAGATCTTTATGATTCAACAATGCTGATTTCAAAAATCAACTTCTACACTACTTACATATTTCTGCGTATGTTAAGGGGTTACTGCAAATTTACGTATTTGGTGGTTTTCCAATTGTTGATGAATATTTTGGAGGTTTTGAACACATTTTTGCTCATTTACTGCATATTTTGATACTCTTTTGAAGGTATTTTTTCTCGTAGGTTAGCTTTTTACATACTAAAATAGTTTAGTTCATGTTTTGTAAAAAGTATTTGCTTCGCACCTTGATTTGTTTTGATGTTTGCCAAATTATTTTTTCGTATTATATAATTGGGCTAACGGAATATTATACGAAGCATTTATTTTTTGCTTAAATCTGTTTTTGATTCATATTTGTTTGCCTAAATTGACATTTTTGCCATGTGGTGTATATTTTGGTTCACACGAGCATTTTTTACACATCATATTGTTTTGAATCATGTGACACATTAGACTCTGGAGTTAACGGCCCCGTTTTCCGATCTATTTTTATAAGCACACGGATACAAATTCAAACCCAAACTCGGAATCAAAACCGCGAAAGAACTCCGACCAGATTTCCGTATAGTGCTAATGCTAGAGCTGATTTACAACACTTGGTGAAAGATCCCATTTTGACAGCCTGACTGGACCCACACATTGATCACTTTTTGGTCTGTTGGCTTGCTTGACATGAGTGATTTGAGATCTGTAACCGGAGTGACTGAGCATTGAAGCATCCCTACTCTGCTCAGTCTCCATTCATGCTAATCCGGATATGTGAGCCGAGGAGACTTGAGGTATGTGTTATTTAGTAAGCTGGACAGGAAGAGGATCGGTTGGATATCCTTGCCTTTTACGTCCTGGAAGACACATAGGAAGTCCTCGTTAAAAAGTCTGGCTTTACCCTTTCTTGGCCATTGTTTTTTTTCTCCAAGGAGTGAGCCTCAAATCATTCTCTTTTTTATTTAATGTGCTTCCAGGTCGTAAAACTCTCCTGGTAGAACCGGCTAATAATGTTGACAGTGGAGAAGAACAATGGGCAGAGCCCAGGTTCCTCACTAGCTTATCTTCAAACAAGAAACGCTTTTGAATTCCTGTGACGAACGTTCTTACCAAAAGCACATGCTGAGTCCTATTTGTACCGGCCAAAGCATTTGGGCCCATTAACTTCTTGTCAGGCCATGTTCCGGTCTTTCGTGATCAAGATCAATGTACGATCTTGAGATGAGATCAATTGGTTCTGCACTTGTTTGGAACTTAAATCGTTTCCCTTCTAACCCACACAGTCTCTCTTCAGATCTAATCCCATTACTTAGGTCGGATAATACTAGGGATTTCCACAGCTTGCTTTGTATACGGTGAAATGGATATTTAGATGTTTCAATTTTATTATGGAATTTTGGAAAATATTTAATCGAACACGCAGTCTACAATATATCTAGCAATTTAAAAGAAATAATTTTAACTGAATTACTGATGTAAAATCAAAATTACTAAATTAAATTATTTGAGATTAAATTCACGCGGAGGTAAAAAATTTGCAACAAACATTTAACTAACACCTGAAAATAGGAAATGGGTACTGTCTTTGTACTGGCCCTTTTGATCTACCAGATTTCTGTTCCTCGTCAATAGAAAATCGTGTAAATCGCATGCAACTAGTAGTGTCATCAGACGATTAGACTTTATGAGTCGAAGCTTTGAAAATTATCAGCCATAAATTATTGTGCAAATATTAATTTTAAATCAAATTTCGTGATTTTTAAATGTCTCGTATTTTGCGGAGATAAATATTTCGCTAATTTCGATTTTTTGTTGCTTAAATTCAATGCATGGACAATTTGTGCTGATTTGCGACAACGTTCGCTCTATTTTTAATTCTAAAAGTAGACAAAAAACATCAACGGAAAATACCAACCCCATGAGTCGTGTGTTTTGCTGTAAAAACTGCATAATGGTCTATGTTGTAGAAATGTGGCAAGTCC
>JAQFYU010002558.1:0-11611 GCA_034694905.1 Ceratophysella granulata
TTTGAGTGCATATTTTGCTATTCCAGTGCTTATTTTGACATGTTAGTACATATTTCGGCATTGTGACTGCATATTTTGTCGTACCAGTGCTTATTCTGATATTTTAGTGCATATTTAGGCATTTTGAAAGCATATTTTTGTGAACATTTTTGATATTTATAGTGTATATTTGAGCAAATTTTTTGCCACCTTTTAAGTGCATATTTGAGTGCATATTTTTTGACATTTTCACTGCATATTTGAGTCCATATTTCGACCATTTTGAGTGCATACGGGCCTATCCTTGGAAATACTGATATCTATAGTAAGTAATAAAATAAATAATTGTTATTCAGCTCATCATATTTATTTCAAAGTCATTCGTGTCTTCCTTAATTTGTTTTAATGTTAAATATGGTTAACTCAAATATTTCGAAGTTTCAGACTATCTAGTGCCACTTGATAGATGAAAATTACAAGCATTTAATTTATAACAGTAAATAGCATTTTTGGCTATAATCGCGATTTATTCCATCTTATTTGAATTTTGATTGTTAATATTATTGGCTCGTTGATGACACATTTTTCTTCTGAACTAAAATTCAGTCTATTTATAATTTGAAACTCAAAATTTCAATTTCGAGACACCAGCGTGCCAGAATTAAATCAACACCACTCATTTCCAATTTGTCTTGAAGATCAAATATCTTGTTCCCAGCTCATAAACTGAAACTATAATTATGGTTATATTATAGTACACCCTACAAAGGTCTATATTTTATTACTCGACTTTGCATCTAAATAACTTATCCTCAAACTGGACTTTTTTTTTCAATTCCGCCGTGTGAAAGTCATAAAAGAGTAAGGACGAGAGGAAATTCGTGATTTATAGTTCCTGGTCCATTGGAGTAGTAAAAACCAAATGGTGCGGTCGTCCGTGGTTTGTTTGGTTTGGCTGACTAGCTAGCATTGTGGTATAAATTAGGCTGTTCTCGGGTCTTATGGGAAGGTTGTCAAATTGTCAACTCAGCAAATGACATGAGAGACAGAAGGGATTGAATAAAAGCTTTCTGGGATTTAAGAACTTTACTGGAATGGACTGGGCTAGGCTGACTGAGAATTTTATCAAAGCTCAAAAGTGGTTTGGTTTGGTTTTTGGTTTGATTGCTTCGTGGAGCCTGATGCCTGAAAAGCTGCTCCCGCCAGTTAGACACAGTCAGTCACATTCAAACCATTATTCCCAAAGTGATAAGTCTTTCAAAATGTTACCGAATTCGGAATTCTTCAACGGACGTAGCATGTTTCGGAAAATGCCCGACGGAATGACAAAAAATTGTGAAAGAAGGAGCTTGTGTGCTTCAACACTATGTCGTAGGTCCTTCAGCCGTAGCAATACGTTAGTGAGCTGCATTGTATTCCATTTTTAGGCCAGAAACGAGTTCAAATACTTCCCCAAAAAAACGACAAAAGTGGTAAATTTTTATTTAAATGTGTTTAAAAAAAGCTATCGCATGGTATATCGTACGTTTTGTAATTTATTGCTTGTAAATTGCAAATTGTCAATTTTTGATGAATTTATCCGCGTTGAAATTCAAATACAGTTAATTCATTTTCTTAGTAATATTTCTTGCTTTCATTTGTATCTCGGATTTTTCAGTTTTAAATGAATTCCGTTTTTTTAAATTTAGTTGTTTAGTAGTTATTTTTAACTATAATCAAACAAATTTAGTTGACGTTTAATCCTTCTTTTTTTAAACTATTATTGCTCAGATTATGACGCTTGATTGTTACATTTTACAATGAAAACTTTTAACTACAGTTAAAAATCAATGAATTTGGAAAACTGGCATAGCTTAAATTTTGGTAATTAAAAAAACGTGCATTGTTTTTTGAATGCCAAGTTGTTTGATTGTTGCAATTTAGGCAACACATCCTTAATCCTTACTTAACTTTATAAATACGTATATCTGCAAATATTTTTATAGAGGATTAAAAACTAGATTTTGAACGACGTATCTCGTACATCAAATTAAACATGGGAAATGCAAATTCCGAGCGACTGACTGCAATGTTTCTGAATTTCTAAATCTCAGTATTCAAATGAAATGAAAACCGGTGATTTGTATTAGACTTTTAAAATAATTTTGATAACATATTTTTTGGAATTTAAAATTTTGAAATAATTTTAGATTTTTCACCACTTCTTACTTGTAACACTGCACTACTGCACGAAGAAAATACCTAATAAATATTTATTTCTGCAAATAAATACATAGCTATCATAAATATATTTTGAACGACGTTGAATCTTGCACATTGAATTAAATGATAAACTAAGCCACTATTTCTGCGTGCTTCTTTATCTTTATTTCATCACAATTTCAAAATTTCAGTATCCACGTAATACCCAGCACTTTTTCTCGTTCGCTACGACAAAAAACCGTGAGTCCATTAGGACATATCCCCGCCTGGATGCGGTTCTTCGCTGGTTTGTAGCTTGTGTTAGGATTCGGATTAGGGGAAAAAATGGAAAAAGCAATTTCCTCCCTTTTCTCATTATGATTCTGAGAAGAAAAGGCTCGGAAGAAGCAGATGTGAGCATTTTATCTGTTCACACTTTTACTGCTGCATCAACATTATTACTTCCAGAACGTCCTTACCCAAAAAAAAAGCTCATCTTCCAGCCAGCCGTGGTGTGTTCCGGATCTTGCTCGAGCTCCTGAAGCATCCCAAGTGGAATACGAAGATTGAGCTTGGTACTATGGAAGTGTGTTGCCTTGTTACGGGCCCAGAGATTGGTTTGGTGGCTGGGACAAGAGGCGATCCTTAGGAAGGGGAAGGCGGACCATCCTGGTGCACATGCAGCCGAGCATTGTGGATTCTAACCCCTTGCCTCTTCCAGCCCAACAAGCGTAGTTTTACAGCTCCCCTCGTTCTTCATCAAATGTTATTATTCCCAGAGTCCACAGCCAACACGCATGCTGGCAAAAGGTTGTCCCATTCTGACCACTTCTGGGGAACCCTCACTCGTCCATCCAAATCCGAATCATAAATAAAGAAGCTATTAAAACGGAATGAGAGATAAAAACTAATCGTCTCCTTCGTCTTCACGTGCCCCAACCACGCCAGCCACTTATTGATCTCCAGCTTCAATCAGTAATTACTTACCAAGTTCAACGCGGTTAACACATGAGACAGTTGCAGTTAGTGAGCGTGAGTAATGAGCCCTTTGGGTGCACTGGTTCTGCCGTCAAGAGGATCATCATTTGCGAATAATCCGCATTTGCCAAATCCGTTCAGTTCCCGAATTATTAATGAGCATCCGTTGTCCAGGCTCATGAGCGTCAGTTTCGGACCTGAGACCACTCGACCTCTCAATCTTCAGCAGAGTCTTGCCCTCACACTCGGAAGCAAAATGACGCTCAAGCAGAACCGGACTCAGAAACCGGAGTCCACGTCAACGGCCAGTCCGGGTTTGTACAATAACATTATATATTCGGACCCGCGGTCTCCCTTGACATCGAAGGATGAGGAGGATGACCTGGCGAATGAAGAAGATGAAGTACTGAGTATTGGACGAGATGATGACCAGAGTATGTTAATGGACTGTGAGAGTTCACCCGAGTCACCTCAGTCAGGCTCTGGTGTGGTGAGTCCGAAGAATTGTGAGAATGAACCGGATCCGGACCCGAATTCGGATGGGACGAGTGTGACGAGCGGAAGTAGTCCGTCCCTCCAGAGTCCAACTTTGTCCGTGTCAATGGACAGGTGTCGAATTAGAAATTATTCCTCCGAAGATTCCTCCATCAAGTCATTTCCCATGAGCCTCACGGAGGCTTTTCTCAATAATCATCTCAGTTCTGGAAATACACGGTAAGAAATTTCTTTTAGTTTTTATTTGAACATTATTTTTCGATTTAGAAAGAATCCGGGAGTCCGAAAGCAGCTTTCACATTTCAAAATTAGTACCTCGAAAACGGCTACAAATGAGCATTATGCGAATAATCACTTTGACTTACGAAATATCATTAAAAATTAAAACCTAGCATAATTGAAACGCATCATTTGGAAACTGCTTTCATTCGACTTTTTAAACTGACAAAAAGCTTATTTTGGAAATAGATTCTCGTAAATTGAAATTGAATAATTCATTTAATTTAATTTGCTGATATTGCAAAAAGGTTCGGAAAAACTAAAGATGATGACGAAAGAACTGTAATTTGCAATAAAATTGTCAATTATTCCTTTAGCAAAGCAAAAACAAAGTTTACTGTATAAAATATCAGTAACAACTTGATTTGTAGCGCTTTCGCCACCGCCAGAAAATAATTTATATAAACGAATTAATTAAATAAAGTTTCAAAAATTAGTTAATTATCTTTTTCTTTTTTAACAAAATGGCTATTTTATTAATGAAGATCGAAATATCGAATATCTATGTCAACAGTTTGTCAAATGCTACAATGTTGCTCTTTACGCTTAGCCAATATGTACCAGACGAATTAAATTTCCATTAAATACGGCATACGCGCTAAAAATTCATAAAATTGGCGGTGGTAAGGTAACACATTTACGCTACTATTCCTTACTTCACCTATGTACTTCTACATATTTATCGCTAAACCCTAGAATCAAAGTGATTCAAGCACTCAAATTTGCGCTTTGAGACGTTTAGCATGCAAGTAGCACATCCCACAGATTAAGCGTCAAATATCCGCGTCACAAACAAGAATAAGCTGTATTATATACAAAATTCGAAGCGCTGCAATGTAGTGCACTTACTCTGGTTTCAGCTTGAGCGACCGAATTTCAATAAAAGATGCCAATTCAATTTATGTTAATTTACCTTGTAGGAATCTGGGTATTTCGCATCAACTCCTGAACCCGAGTCAAGCCCAATCCCTCCATCACCATCACCAAGCCTCACTCTTCTTCTCCATTGCAAATATCCTCCGACCCGACTTCGGCCTTGGCAACACAACAGCCAAGTCACCCACCTCCGCCCCTACAAACTTCCTTCATCGACATCATCAGACGGGAAATGGGAAACCGTCCAAACGTATTTCCAAACCAGTTCTATTTCCGGCTTTAGCTAAGAAATTAGGTCGTCGACCTGAGCCGGTTAACCCGATTGACTTGTCAAGGCCCGGTTCCAATGGGTCACCTTCCAGTATTCCAAGTAGTCTTCACAAAACTTCCGTCACCTCTCTGCATGGGAAAACTAAGAGCAGCACTAATAGCAGTAGTAAACCTGGAACCGGACATCAACGTGGTGGTGGCAGTGGGAATCCGAGGAAGGATCCATCTTCGGAGTCCAAAGGTGACGAGAAGTCCAATAACGGAACCTTGTGGCCTGCCTGGGTTTACTGCACTCGTTACAGTGATCGACCTTCATCTGGTAAGACCAATATTTACATGAAACATTATTGGTTTAAGCCGACCTGTAGAGGTTTATTAGCGTCTGTCTCTTGCCCTGCTTCCCTACACCTTCTATTTCTTGATTTATGACATAACTACACAGGTATTTAAGCAT
Organism: Ceratophysella granulata; assembly: GCA_034694905.1. Classification (NCBI taxonomy): domain Eukaryota; kingdom Metazoa; phylum Arthropoda; class Collembola; order Poduromorpha; family Hypogastruridae; genus Ceratophysella; species Ceratophysella granulata. The sequence goes on from JAQFYU010002558.1 coordinate 5,513, forward strand.
ACCGTGTCTAGCGTTAGCGTTAAGCGTCCTTCGACTCAATTACCGTGTAGGCTTGTTAACATCACTTTCCTAAGCACCTTCATGTTATACCGTTGAGAACTCATGCAATTATGTTGTTAACTTCTAAGTAGGTGTGCACAACGGAGCTTTATTTATTGCAATACAATAAGTTAGCATATTAACGTAGTTTGTAAACTATTATTCTGGTCATTCAGTTGGGAACAAAGCGGAACGCGGAACTAATGTGGGAAAGTCGGTAGCAAATGCCCAACGTTTGATTACATACTTTATTTCTATGTATGTAGAAATTAAGGCCACATAATACATAACATAGTGCATGATTTTTTGAATTTACGGATATTCGGTTTAATTGAAGGAGTATGGACTCAATACAGAATGTACGAAATGACACATTGTGTCCGAATGAATGGTGGAATATTGGGAAACCCAAGCCATATTTTAATTATGCACGTGTTGGGTCCTATTATGGTCATGTCACTCATCGTTCCCATTAGCTTCCGTCAGTGCATGATACATCAGAAAGTAGTGCTCCGGCTCAATTATGTCATAAATACGTGCACAATGCTCTTCACACCTTCCATATACGGATTCTGTTCGTATTTATGGTAGAATACTGAATTAAAATTCGTCTAGTCATTGGGACGCCAGGCCAGAAAGTGGAATACTAATCATTCCTTATGTCACACTCTGAAATACGAATGTCGGCAGGGCAACAGAGGTGAATGGATGATACTCCAGAGTAGGGTACCCAGGTTTTAGGCCAAGTAGTGCGGAAGCGTCCTGAGAACAATGAGTGTTGGCTCATTTCACTCCAAAATAGAAAACAATGGAATTAAGTCCAACTCTTCGTACACGGTTGATTGGAGTCAAGAAGTGCTGGAGCACGTTGTCAGTGTCTTGGGCTTGGGAATCCATAAAGATCAAATAAATAGTTTGGGCCTTTGTCACGCCGATTGGATTCTTGTCATGCATGACCACCTGACAACTACATAATGACCATGGGTGCCGTTTCGTTGTCCTTTTTGAATCAGACAGTCAGACAGGAATAATGTTTACACCTGTTGGTTTATTGAGCTTTCATTCTAAATTGGAAGAAAGTAGTTTGAGGATTTGACAATTTGAACTTGAATTTTTACATAACGTGAAAATCTTGAAACTTGACCTTGACCTTTCTCGAATGTTCTCAAGAAGAACGCGCAGCCTTTTCTGCTTGAATCTTGAAATCCTCAACTTTGTCAACGTACTGTTGCATAGCTTCATCCTTGTCCATTCCTTTAAGCGAACTCCAAGATGACCACCTTCGTCGTCCTGAGACGTCCAATACGTTTGGCTTATCACCTTTGCAATTTCCGACTGTGGCCTGTTTAAATAAAGCGTACAACGTCGTCTTCTGCTCCCCACTCAATTTGTATGAGCCTGAAATTGAAGAATATTTAATTAACGCATGATGCATGTGCATGACATGCATACATTGTACTCAACTCAGACTTGTTTAGGTGATAGGCCGAATCAAAATCAAGGCACAAGGTCAAAGGTCAGGTATACTTAAATATAGAATTTACTACTTACCAACTTACCAGAGTTAGTGAAATTTCCATAGTCTTTGCAGGCTTTGTCGAAGAGGTTGGCCAATGACATCCTTGCGTATTTCTTAAGCTCAAGATTTAAGATTACAAGATAATTTAACCTATGACCTAATCTTTGACGCCTAATAAAATAATTAAGCTTAGGCTCAGCAGGATCGGACTTGGACGGACGGATAGGCAAAGTCAAAAGTGCGAAATTCGATGTTTGATTTTGATGTATTTCGGCGGTTGTGGTTGTTGATGAAAAAAAAAGGATGCAAATTTTAAAATTACCGCGTTCTCCGGTACAAGGCAACGAAAAAGTTACACCTTTAAAAAAATATGTTGAAAAAATAAAGATGCGCATTTTCACCATGTATTTTTTGAAGAATATCCAGTGACCCTTGCTAACCAAATCAAATATGTGACCTTCAGGTCCCCCCGTGACGTGGAATTTCGTCCCAACCCCCGAAATTGAAATACCAGTCATAATTCATAGTTGCCAATTATTGACATTCCTTTGTTCTACATACTTCGTCTGATGTATATTCCTGAATTTGGTTGTGATTTATGGCTCACATGATATCTCCGAAATCGAAAGCATGTCACAGTCACAGGTACCGAGTTATCACTATCACTAGCTACTTAGAGCAGTACCTCTTGAATATTCAAACGTGAAAAGAGACAATGCTGAATACTGATTATGGATGTGACTCGGTGACTTCTCTCATTGTCCACAGCAATGCCGAAGAATCCGGAGCACAGAATGTGTGCCTCTGAATGAAAAATTAAATTAAAGTTGACTTTCCCATAACTAACTCTTTGATATGAGGTCTTTTGATGTCTTTGATGTCACTCGGAGGAGCAAGGCCGCATACGAAACCCGACATTAGTCCAGAATTACCATTAGAGACATGAATCGAGAATTCTTCGTATTTGTTAATGACAGTAGAGTCAGCTTTGTACTCTACTTGGAAATGGGTGCGGGCGGCGGTTGTTTGGTTCTGTTTTCTGAGGGAAGCGCTAGATAAGAGTCACACCGTGAACAATAGGAAGACAGAGAGAAGGAGATGAACAAGGGTTCGGGTGGCAGACCAGAGCATGAGGCTGCATAGACAGGAGTTGTTAGTGAACAAGGGATGATGCTGGGATCCAACAACAATAAGTGTAGTGGTCCTATCTGTCCAAGAGACAATTTCGGGTGTCGGTATAATCAGATGCACCATCCAGCCTCATAATTTGTTCTCGTCGCCACTTGAGCTTTGAGCTGGCTTGTTTACACCAGAAGGGGTTGATGAAACCGTAAACCTGCAATTGACAATTGACTTGGTGATCGACCGTTCAATGGAAATAATTGTAATATTTAATCTAAAATTCGATTTCACTTTTGTTTAGCTATATTAGAGGTTAGGCTACGGTTAGGTTAGGTTTTGTCATTCCAAGATCCAAGGTTTGTAGAGGCGATTTAGTGCCAGTTTCTAATTTCTACCGCCCAATTCTCGTAGAACCAATAATGAAGGAATTCCAAGGTCAAAATTATATCCATCAATTAACTCAATCGAGAAATCCTGAAAAGTTTGTCAATTTCGAAATATTTCTTTGGGTTTGTTTGGCGGATATTATATTCAACTTGTCGTAGTGCATGTTCAGCCTAATAAAGGAATTGGCCAAAACTTAAAACCGAAGCATTCAACAACAGCTGAAAGCAACGGAGTTCCACAACAATAGTCCCAATTTGTTGCTACCGAATTTTGTCACCGTTGCTAATTTAACAGTTCATCTTTTTGCACGCTTTGAGCACAAAACTTGATAAATATCTGAACGAATCGAATCCGTACACGGAACGGAATTGGTTTATAAAAAGCGGTATTTAATATTGTGGTTTTTAGTTTTTAGTGTTGCGGTTTTTAGTGTTGCGGTTTGTAATACTGCGGCTTTCCAAATGCAGAGTACTTTGGGTTTGGTTGCTTTTCTCCTCACCCGAATAATTTGTCTCATACTGAAAGACGATATCACCTTATCTGTAGGGTCTTGAGGTTACAAAATTAATAACAAGAATCTAGAAAAAATAAAACGCCGCAGAAGTTTTTATAATTGTAAAAATTATGAATATTGAGATTGTCCATCAATAAAAGTTTCTTCATCAATTTCTTTTTTCAAGAATCGAATGCGTGTTCCACGTTCCATCGAGCTGCCACAAACAGGCTTCTTTTAGCGTTGGTGTCCGGCCATCGGAATAGGGTGCAAAGGAAGCCCACCGAGTCTTAATCCATTAGGGTTGACGATGATTTGGGAACCCTATGTTCCATGCCAGTATGCTCCAACCTATTGTGTAACTCTCTTCTGTTTGAAGAAGAATAAAGGAAGTAAATCCTCTGTTCTGCCCGTCTCATCCCCAAAAATAAATCCAGCCAAAAACCCAAACCAGGAAAGAGATAGCTCCCATGATCTGTCAGTTTGTAGTAAAAGGAGATCAGGGTCGTTGTCGGCAAGCCGTCAAAGTTCCAGAGAATTGATTTGGATTTTATTCAATTTGAGAATTTTCCCTCTGTCTAATATAATGGAGTAGTTCTCTTCTAAGTGGCTCATGTTCACATAATTCCATGAAATCCAGCTGAAACCCAAACCACGAAATCCAATCTAATTAAATTCAAGTAGTCTCCTAAATCTGTTCACTGGATCTAAATGACATTCTGGAGGGAGAAGTGGGAAGTGGTATATGATAACGTGAGTGGAGGGTGTTTGGTCTCAAGTGAATTGGATTATACGTTAGTTTAATGGGTTAGAGGCCGGGTAAGTACGTGTAATGTAATGAAAACTTGGACTTTCCCCTTAATAAGTAGTCTTGGCCGAATTCTAATTATGCAGAAATGGAAACTGGAACTTGTGGGTTGGCCCAGGCTCAAATTATATTGTTTTGACGTGAGCTTTTGAGTTTTTGTTTGCCTTGTGTGGCCCGAAATTGAAGGATATGGCAGGAGTACACAGAAGGTTATGCTATGCTCACTCAAGTATTTTATTACCCTTTAGGAATGACAAATTCAAAGGGAAGTCATCATGACATAACTCATTTATATTTTACTTTTTCCTCCGGAAATATAAAAACCTGCCGACTCGCCTTCAAACTTAAAACCTCTGCTGCTCGGTTACATACTACCTGACGTGTATTTACGTCTTGCGTCGTTCACTTTTGAAACGGCCAAAATTCTGGTTTTAGACATACCATACTCTGCTGTTTGCCATGGATGTTCAAAATTATAATTTGCTGGTTAAATTAAATACAAAAAGTATATTTTTAAAATTTAATCCGTCAATTTTCTATTTTAAATCAACAATGAAAACGAAAAATATATGCAAATCTGTCAACTTTTAATTGCACATCAAGATTGAAAACAAAATCGGTACAAATCTGCCAATTTTACATTTAAAATCCACAAAGTCTGTGCAAATTTGTCAATTTTAAATTGAACATCAAGATTGAAAAAACAAAACAGGTGCAAATCTCTCAAAGCGCAAATCGATGCAATTGGTCAACTTTACATTTAATATCAACATCATATTAACTCAAATTCTGTGCAAATCTGCCGATTTTACAATTAAAAACAAAATATATAACTCACAATCGGTGCAAGTGCAAATCTGTCAATTTTTAATTGAAAATCAAAATTTAGAACTAAAAATTCCCGTAAATCTGTCAATTTTAGATCAAAATTCAAACTTCAAAATCGGTGCTTATAAATCAGTTTTAGGACTCAACATCAATATTGAAAACTCAAAAGTCAACATCAAATTTTGAAACTTAAAATAGGTGCAATACTGTCAAGTGTAAGTTGAACATCAAAATTGAAAACGCAAAATCAATTCGAATCTATCAATTCAATTTTTAAGCGAAAAAAATGTATTTTGGCATAAAAGTAGAAACCATATTGAAGCATCTGATTTTCTAAAATTTTGAGATATTCAAAATAATCGAAAGAAACTATATAACCGTTCGGCGTTCAACTATTAGATATTTTTTTATTTAACATATTTGTTTGCAAATTAAGATGTCCCAGCCATGCACCACACACGATACAGTTATTTTAGCGAAAATTAATACTTATTTTGAACATATTATGCACTTTTCAAATAAAAAATAGTTAAAACATGTGCGGTTCTCGTAACAAACAAACTAATACTGCCAATATTCGTTTAACGTAAACAAGATTTGACCAAGATCTTCCAAGCTGAACGTAGATGATCTACCGCTGAACCTTTTACGATGTACGCATATTTCCTTCGGCGTTGAACATTGAATTGGTGGAATAAAAATTAAGACATGGCTTTCCAAGTAGCATTTCACAGTTCACTCATGTAGTAGCTCGCATGCAAGAAAGACATTTCCTTCATTCAACCTCAGTAAATTGCGCCTCCTCATAGAATTTAATAGGCGTGTTTCTGTTCATATTTCATTGAGCATATTTCATTCCACTTCTTTCACTTCTCCTGAGCTTTATGTTTCTGATTGAGATTG
>JAQFYU010002559.1:0-11607 GCA_034694905.1 Ceratophysella granulata
CTTCTCTTTTTTCTCTTTCACCTCCCTTTCCTTCTCCTAAGCGCCTTATGCGCTTATGTCAGATTTTCCATGTATGGAATTAGCGAATATAATAACATAATTAACAATCATCTGCAAGAGATTTGAACTGTGTGTCTTCTTGTTCTTACCAAGTAAATTAAGATATGACAAGGAGAAAGTTGTATTGTCAACGTCAACAACCCGACTTTATGGCATCCATCCTGTTAAAAATTGTAATATACAATAGTTGCGTCATCTATGGGTCGGGGCGGGTCGCTTTGACAGGGGATATGAGGACCGTAGACTTTGTGATTGCCAAGCGCCGCTCTACAAGCGTTAAATTATATACGAACACAGGTCGTAGAAATTACGAGTTCTTAATTTCTAATAATTTTGGTCACAAGCCAATTGACCCCTGTCCCGTCCCTTTAGCCGAATCTCGGTCAATTCAGTTCCGGGAAGTGCTAAATCTCTCCCTCCATTTCCAGTTTATGATTTATGATATGTACTATGTAGGTATGCGGGTGGACTGGTGTACAACAAATTGTCACCAGTTAAGTTGTGCTTACTGTAGTACAGATCGTAGCTTTCAAACGAGGCCTCAGGCTCTACTCTACAGTCGCAGGTTACTAGAATTAAAAAATAATCCATTCTGATATGGTGAGACCATGGGTGAGACTGACTGTAAGAAAGAGGTATCCTTTTCTCAAACAAGGTGGTCCGATTCAAAAGCCGTTCAACAAAAGAATAATTTTCTTTCCAACAACAATCATCACATCATCCTCCCTTTTTGAAGTGTGAAAAAATTTATTCTACATATTATATGTACATATAATTACTATGCGCATAGTAGACCGCACACATGAAGGTAACTACCGGTAAACTACCAGCGCTACACTTACAAAGTGGTCCAGATAATAATCATAAAACTCAATGCCTCGTCGTGGTGAATGGTTAGCCGAACCGAACCTACCCTGAAACTAACTTGAACTCGACTCGAACTAATCATGGCATGTTGGCCGCCTTGGGCCAGAGGACCGTACCGTGAGATTATCAAAATCGAAGCGTTACAAATATATTTGTATTTTCGCCAAAATTGACCAGAAGCTATTCTGATTGAGATTTTGGCGCAAATTTATCTAAAGGTTGCTACTTGCTACAATGAATGTGAATTATTATTATTCATGATATGATTCTCACTTCTCAAAACATTGTTTGTACCACCGCGGATGAACCCTTCCGTGAAAAATTTGGTAATTCTTTACAAGTTAAAATATCCATATTTAATTAAGTAGCAATTTCTTCAGAGAGACTTCCCTTTTCCTTTGCGTAGTCCGTTGCGTCTAAAAGTCATAGAACAAAACACATACTAAACAAACTTGAAGATTTATAAATAAATAGATTTTTCAAGGTTAATAAAACTAATAGTCGATATATGCTCGTATCAATCAGCTTCTAACTAAATCTCTCGACTTTATTCAAAAACAAAAGAAAAAGTTTTTCGTGAAAAGTTTCAATTCGAAGAGAAAATATCATTATCAAAAGTTCGATGCTTATCGCGAAGCGCAACAAATGTTTTTTAGACACTTTACCTAGTCTTTTCTGCCACAATCCCGATTATACAGTAAATTAATTTTTTTTCGAAATCTGTATGCAAATGCAAACGATTGATATCTTGTGACAAACTTAAGAATTCTTACGTTTACGAGCCGACTTCAATCCCGATTAAACAATGTGGAATATAGTATACACGCTCAACGTCGATAGGACGTCCAAATAGAGGACCAAAAAAGCAAAGGTTTAGGAAGGAGGTAACTTTTTAAGATTTAGAGCCAAGAATGTCCTTATTTCTTACTTCATTCCCGATTCCAATTATAGAAAATAGAAGTTCAGTTCGGCATCTGTAGAATTGCCAAGAATTAAGGGCCCAACAAGTGATATTTTGCGCAAAGCGCATGTTTGTGTGATTTTGAGTCATTCCACTTTGCAAATGACCTTCCGTTGATGCTTGATGCATTATATCTTATATTTAGCGTAATTCCAGCACCGGCCGTGTCCCTGAGGGTCCGGGTCCTGGTACACTTGTACAATCCAGTACCATGGTTTCTACGGGCTTGCCTTAGGCCATACGGGTCTTATCAAAATTATGGGCTATAATTTGACTCCAAGAAGCTGAACAGTAGGGTAAAAAAATAATATAAACTGTAGTAACTATTACTATAAAATTATAACAGGTTTTGAAAAATGTTTGTCTGGGTACAAAATTCCTTAGACCTTAAATGTTCAGCATATGCTCTTCAATACACAAGTAGATTCAGAAACTATTTTTTGAGCACTACATGCTATAGTTAAATATAAAATCTTGTCAATTGCTTGATTTGAACACATTGAACAATAGTTCTACAAAGGAGCACTTCTTGAATGTTTAGAACCGAACCGAAGCACTGCTTTCACAGCTGGTACTGATACATGATCTGCTCAATTTTTGCTGCTTTCAAGAAGTGAATAGTCCCTAGTCCCTACTTTCTCTGCGCCCTCCAGTTAAACTCAAACACTAATTACAGAGCGCGCTACGATAGAGCAGTACGTCTATAATGAGAATGAGAGGGTGGAGGATAGAGGGTGCGCTCGAGATTGCATGTTGTACTATTTTAGTAAATCAGTCATAAATTTGTCTTTATTTAGAAATAAGTAGTTTACAAGCTATTACGAGGATAGTTTAAAATAATTCAGATGCGAAAAATAACTTGAAGGAACGCAGGTTTATACTTTTCTACGCACTCAAGTCACGTAACTTATGTGGGGTCTCGGAGGTGTAGGTACACCGAACCTTACTCAATACATTCATTTTGAAGGAAACGTTGGTTGGTAGTTGGTACACTGGTCACTGAAGATAGACTACGTTCTAGTATATACGTATTTCAAATTAACTATAGTGGTCATTATAATAGTGAAACAGCATTTATTTCCCTTGATTGACTGATCGAAAATTAAGTTGCTTATGGGAGTGAATTAAATAGTATGTAAATACATAGTTTCTTCTGGAAATCTAAGAATCACGTGATCAAGACTCACGCCATGCTTCCACGGAACTAACTTTCAAATATTAGTAGGAGGATAACCTTGTGGTGAATGGTTCACACAAACAGCGCAAGTGTAGCAGTATTAACTCTAATCCGAGGGTGGTAGGAGATAGTGGTCTCCATCATCCAGTCATTTGGGTCGACTAGGTGTCTTCTTCTTGCTCCGTTTGAAACAGCAACACCTGCGGCAGCGCAAGGTACAATAGAGAATATTCAAGGCTGGTCATAGCTCGAATTGAGAAAATGAAGCAAGTATATTCGACGTTGAGACTTACTTGGTATCCGAAGGAGTGTCCATCTCAGCTTGCGCGGTTATGGGTGTGTTGGAATGGCCTGCCGTTGGATCATCTGCATTGATTTCCCCGTTCGTTGAACTCACAACCTAGACAATATTTTGTAGACATTATTGTTACTGGACCTGGTCCAACCCGTAACCCTCAAGATACAAACATAAATCTACTCTCGCTGGTTCGCAACTTAATAGATAAGAACAATGAGAAAACAGGAATATGGCTAGGGGTTATGACAACGCAGAAGTAGGAATAAAGCCCTGGTTTGGTTGAACAGACATCCGACATCCGCATCAACTTACAAACGAGCACCCCTTTACGATACACACCACGCACCACAGCACAGTGATCATCTCAGATCCTAGCTCAACGAACATAATCATGATAAATAAAAAACACGGAAAGTCAAGCCCAGCTAGAACACCAAGCGGAAAATTAATAGATCACCTGCACAGAACCATGCCGATCGTTTCCAGGGGTCAAGTCGTGTCCCAAGGAGGACGACGGCCATGTCTGGAGATTATCCGACCATCCGCTCTCTTTCATCCCACCCACGACTCCCCCCTAACGTTTTCATAAGAAAGTCGTTAGAAATGTCGACGGTGCATCGGTTCAAGTAGTTCTTCAAAACTTTACGCACTTTGCAAAAAAAACTTTTTCAAAGGTTCTGCGACAATTGGGCGTAGAGACCTTAAGACAAGTGGCATTTCGGGATGGGGGTAAGACTTGTAGCGCTCAGTCTTGCAATTCGCGACGATATGTATACAGATCCCGACCTTGGGCGCACTCCGGTTTCACTTATTACTTTCTTCTTATTTCTTCCGGTACCAAAATCTTCGTTTGACCTTGACGTATGAGGCAAAAAAATAATGTTTTAGTACTCAGTAGCCGAGCTACGGGTAGTTGTTAAAACGTGAACGTGCTGGGCTGAGCCTATCTCCGCATCCCGCATCAGCTCTTTGCACTTTTCAACGAAAATTTACATGAAATATTGAAATACGTCAGGGGTCAGGGACATGGCACGCCTCTGACAACGCAGTTAAATTATGTACATTTACACTTCGTTTTAAAATGTGCTTGTCAACGTTTCAGTATTTCCTGGCGGTTTATATTAAAACAATTTCCGTGGTTGGCTGCAGAGGCCCCAGGTCGAAGAAATTGAACAATAGACGAGTGGTCTGGTCGGGCGCTGCAGAGCAAACTTTGAGTCGATAGTGGATGGTTGTGGGTTGAAGCTCGGTTCAGCTCATACTTCTTGATCACTAAGTAGTAGGTTACAGACTTAGACATGAATTTTCATGAAACATTTCAAATTGATAGTTGAAAATCAAGAGAATGTGATATCAACCATGCTTCAAAAAGGAGACGTCACAAACCGGCAAGTTACTAAATACGTGTGCAAGATTTGGCGTAAAAGCAATGCAAGCAAAGCTGCATTGCGCAGTTGTCCACACCTGACCTGTAACTCGAAGCACGACCCTGACGTTTCGCCGCGTCCGTTTCCCCGAAAACCAGACAAAAACAAATACAAACCAAACTCTGATCCGATCCATGGGGATCCGTGATCCATTCCCATGTTTGGAAAGAGGGAATCTACTTTCCATCCAAAAATGGCAGACACCCCGTTGACGGTTGAGAAATGGGATAGCCTCACCTTCACAGTGCCGTAACAGCGGCATGATACAACGCGCATGTTGCAAAAGTATGGCCCGTGTTTTATCATGCCGCTTTAAGGACCTGTGTAGGTGACGCTATATCATTTCTCAACCGACAACGAGGTGTCTACTATTTTTGGATGGAGAGTATAACTCGAGTTACTATAGCGATCTGCTATATGATTCGAATTAAATAATTGACGTTTGGATTTGGAGGGAACCTGATTCTGCACTCTTCGAGCAAAGAGTCCAGAACAGGAAGGATCGGGTTTTTTTTAAAAGTTGGACCAAAAACAAACCAACGTTTCAGTTAGAGAAACTACTAATAAATGCTTTCGCCTGAATGCCATTTGGTGGGGAAGGCAGAAGGCTGCTAATATTCTAGAAAGTGTAACTTTTGAAATTTAAACGAGCCCTTGACCTTTATAAGAATTTTCGATTTCTCGGTACAAAATTCATGATACAACAGACTGCTATTATGAACTTCCCAGAATTTCGGTTCTCATTGCCTTTGGTCCAATTTGTATGTTCAGGTGTGCAAGACAAGATCTGCGTATCCAGCTATTGCTGGATGACATTCCAGGATATTCCTTCACTCGCCACAATTGGTAAGCTCCTATCACGTCGCTTCTCCGTTATAATTGGTATTATTTGCATAGGCCCTAAGAAGGAAGTGTGTTTGGATGTCAAAATTGGGTGCGCAAAAAGTGCAAAAGTAAATTGGGTCACACCTTTTTTAACCTTAAAGCGCGGCTTTAACCTATAACCTTTCTTCGGCTATAAACTCAACGAAGTTGGTTGAAATTTACACCGATATTATAGATCAATAACGCTGGAAGTGAACTAGGCCAATATTGTACGGTGCTAGATAAAGAATTTCTTTCCCGAGGGTATTATTACCTTTGGCGTTCTAGCGGCGTTAGCAGTATGTGGGTGATGCCTCGCATCTCTGTGGGGCGAGATCATCTCATGAGCCGTCTGAATAGAACCTATTGGAGTAGACTAAAGACAACAAACCGTAATCATTAGTACACAAGCACAACAACGTGACCACCAGAACAATACTTATCATATGCTTTACTACCGATGAGTGTCTAAGATAGTGTGAGTAGTGGAAGAGATACAAGGAATCTAGAGGGCATAATAATAACCGACATCAGTATGCTATATTTCTAAAATGAGACTTCCACTATGGATGTCCCCTAAAAATGCGATACGTTCAGTTTCAGAAGGAAACAGTATGACCGAAAGCGGAGGCAATCTACGTTGGTCAGGGGGTCAGGAAAATTTTTATCAATTTTCCAAATCTACCTCAAACAGTTAACTAAACTTTGATATACTTATTTAATTAAAACTTTATCCACTTGACCTTATCCGACTTGCAACGCTTGCAGGTTGATGGAGGAGCAACTCGGAGTACTTTCATTTGCTCAAAGTTGTCCGGCTGTTGCAGTTTTGTTTGCATGCAAATGTAAAAGCAAACAACTTGACATATTTATCGGAGAGGGGAGTAGCAGGTTATATGGGCCAGATTTGGTCTTGGTTCAAGTTTCCAAAATACACATTATATATTGATTCCTGGAACTCCAAGTTCGTAGTTCAAACCTTTAGATTTAAGATTTATTATAGGATTTGTCATATAACTCTTTCGTGCAGGAATATTACCTTTGCAACCGCAAGATTCGGCCACTGGAAATGCTAAATGTTTGGATGCGCGTTGTATTCAGTACTAATTTGCGAGCAACGGCATCTTGTTTGTTTTACCAACACAATTCAGAATTGTTCTTAAGTGTATAAAATCCATGAACGAGAATTCATACTTCGTTCGTACGTTCTGTGAGTAATCACTATGCAATTACGTGACGTGGGTTCGATAACAGAATCTTTGCTTTGCAGTTCCAATATACCCAATGTAATGCATATTCGACAATTTTATCACATCACCAATCAGTAAAGTTGAGCAATTGAAGACTGTCAGAAATCAAAAACCACGGGCTAAACAAAACAAATATGAATCAGCTCCGTTTCATTACAGCCTCCCATTGTAACTTATTATTTAAATTTTTTCGACATATTCGAAATGCCCAACAGGCATAATATGATAGCAAAGCAACCCTAATTATTATTAAACATAATCTGAAAAAAGTAATTATTAAATATTACCCTTAGAGTAAGAAATGCGGAGCTGACTTTACGCATTTCTCACTCTAAGATATTACCGGTGTAGTTTTCGGGGTTTACGGTCATTTCACATTGGACGTTTCGCATTGGACGATCCAAGGCGAAGACGACCATAGAGCCTTTACTTATAAACGCGGTCAGCAATATGGGAAATACCGGCGTCAAAATTGGAAAAAACAGGCACTACCGTCGTCTATCGTCTATCTAGGACTATTGCACCATATTCGACGTTAACATAGGACTAATGCATTTCATTCAGCGTCAATACGGGCTTTTTGGTATCAACATGAGTAGCAGCATGTATTACCGGCGTCACCATGGGCTATTTGTACCGGTGGCGTCATCATAAGGAATAACATAGGGGTAGAGAATAGCTTATGGTCTTGAGATGTCATTAAAGGCGAATCCTACAAATATCCTAAGTTTTGTACCGGGAGTTGTTGGTGGAGGTCGCAGGGCTTATAACCTACTGTAACCCGCTATATTTAAAACGAACGCTATACATGCTATCTTCTTTTTTACATTCCTGCATACAAATGCTTGACTGGCATAATAGATTCCTACATGTACATAAGTAAATGTATTATTCCAAACTACTACAACGCGTGTTCGCGGCTTTCTTTTTGTACTCTAGTTTGGCTTTAGCTTCTGACCAGACCACAAAATTCTTGGACTTTTCTCGAAAGCTAGTATCGACATTAAGAAGGAAACTTGCAACTCATTCGCAAAGTTGATGGCTTGACCATCTCCAATCTTGTGAAAAATTCGCAAATACTCTCGAAATTCTAAGCAACTGAAAGATTCAAGAGGACTGAGCGGAAGATTTAAGGGCAAAATTGGACGAATGACTAGCCAGTCAGTCAGTCGACTCCGGCTAACCATAAAGGTGAAGTTCAAAATAAAAATAAAAAATGTTCACATTCGATCAAGCAGTTCAAAACTTTTTCGGTATCAAAGGTAACATGGTCAGAGAAAAAAGGTGTAGCGAATTCCGAGTTTTTGGCATCGGGAAGTCAGAAGCAATGCAAAAGAAAGTCCTCCAAGTAAAATCGTGAACACCCGTTGTATTCCGGGATTTTATACACAAACATTACCATAGTTTTTCCAGACCAATCAAATTCCGCATCGTCTACGTATCCTTTCCTTTCGAAAAGATCATGAAACATTCTTCTTAAATACTCATAGTCGGGAGTTTCAAAAAAGTCGAGTCTCCGAACATATCGAAGATATGTAGACATCTCCTCTGTGAATTGAAAACAAATGCTGTGAAAAATGCCACATGCGCTCTATCACCCTCGGGATCAGGATTTCAGTACTTATTATAAAGAAGCTAACCTGGATAGCCTTCACACAGCGTTTCAATAGGAGTTGCCCTTTTAGTATCACCTATTCGCTGATATCTCTCTTTTAAAGTTGATGTCTTCAAACCTTGCCAAGGCAACGATCCACGTAAAAAGTACATAAACATATGTCCTAGCGCCTCCAGATCATCTCGTCTACTTTGTTCTAGGAATAGAAAATCAGAACAGCTTGAGCTTATAACGATGAAAATATACCAAACATTTAGTATCAATAATTGGTGATCAGTACTGGTGGAAGAGTTGATTTGTTACTGAGTGACCCATGCTGAGATTACACCAAGAATTTGAAGTTTGTTTTCACGAAAATAAATGAAGCCAACACAAGCGGAGGTTTAACTCCTCAATACAGGCTCTAGACTTCAATCTCAATATACCCTACCTCCATGACTTAAAAGTTGCACAGTCTCGTCATGGGTCACTGTGGACAATGCACAAGGGAACACCGGGAAGCATATATCCTTAACGTACATGAAATTTCCAATGGTGGGACGGACTTCCCAGATTTAGCCAATACGGCACTCTTCTCTTCACTCACTGCTAGCTCAGAATTTTCTAAATACACTGTAGAGATGGGATATGACGTAGAATTGTCTGCAGAATTCGAATCTGCAAACTAAAATTTTCTAGCTTTGATAGTTTAGCTGTAATCGAGGAGTGAACACGTTTACACTTTTAGATAGGGAAAACTCTGTAGTGACGTCATGGAAAAAAACGAGTAAACTCGTCCGCACTAGGCTAATAGAGAAGGGGTTGTTCGTGCCACACACACGTAGCACCACGTAGCACTTAGCAAGTGAGTGAAGAGAAGAGTGCGGTATTGGTTGAATCTCGGAAGTTCGTCCCACCATTGGACATGTACCTTTAGGATATATGCCACCGGGAACACAAATATGCAGGTTTCTCCTGCAATCATACGAAGTCGGTTCATAAATTCTTTAAATGCCTAATAATGTTCCTTGTATGTATAAAGTCTTCGCAAGTCTGTTCTGCTGGCAAAAACCAAATCACAACTTGAATTGCTGGTAAACGTTTAACAGACTTTGACTGGTGATCGTCGTCACCCTGTCACTTTGACTCTCTGACTTTGTCAATTTATGGACAGGTCCAAGCGAAGTCCGATTGATCATGTTTTTGAGCTCATGACAGGTACTCTTAAATGCTACTAAATTGTCACAAGGGAATGCGCTTGTCTGTATAATTTGAAGCATTTTTATCTTTTTTTTTGGTGGATAAATTGATGCTAAATTAAATCGTTTTCCGGGGATCTACCTGAGCTTCAATCGAAGTTAAGTAATTTACGTATACTCAGGCTCAGTGAAAGATAGCGCAACAAAGTGCTGAAAAGTGACCAAAAGCTTTTTATATTTTATATACGCACAATAGGTGAAATGTTGTGCGTTGACAATCTAAATTTTGTCATGGTATTAGAAAGCGTGTAAATTAAATTGACAAGAATATTCTGCTACACCAAATTAATGTGTAAAATATAGTTAAAACAAAAGATCTTCCCTTGCGATGAGTTTAGTTCCGCCACACAGAACATAGGGTACGGAACGGATACTGTCTTGGAAATGTATCTGTATCATCCGCATTTTTAAAACTCAATTTGAACTTGGATAGTTTTGGATAAGTAGGAGGATTATAGGAGAATTTCGAAAACCGAATGACTTCCACCAGACATTAGATATCACATAATGCAGTTAAGTCAAACGATATTTACCTCTTCCCATATGAGTGTTTATACTCATATATCTGGCTGTGCCTGTTAGACTTTTGTGTTCACGATAAGGTATGTGCTTATTTGTCTCAGGATCGATGTACTCCTTGGCCAGTCCAAAATCGATTATATGAATTGTTTTGTCCTTTCTATTGGAACTTCTGCCAATTAGGAAATTCTCAGGTTTCACATCCCGGTAGACAAGATGCTTAGAATGCACATACTCTATCCTATGTAACTGAGGATTGAACAAGAACAAATTGTTATTAATACTAGCGATTAACGATACACTGGACCATATAGTAGAGACCCAGAATCCAATAGCGCAATGATTTTTAGTCATATAAGTCATAACTTACAAGCTGGATGGCAACCAAAAGAACAGTCTTAAGCGTGAAACGGCGCCCACAGAGATCGAACAAGTCTTCCAAGCTGGGGCCAAGTAGTTCCATTACTAAAGCATTATATTTCCCACATGGACCAAAGTAGTAAACATCTGGTACACCATCTAAATGAAATACCCGGATTTTAAGCTAATTGTCACATGGGTATTAAAAACGCTCCGAGTGCAGTTGAACGTTGAACGTTGTAAAAGTGACGTATGCTAGTTAACAAGTTACTATTCAACTTACCATGAGATCCTAAAATGCGATAGAAGCGATACTCCATATGAAGCTGAGGTGCCTTTGTCTTCATCGGTTCCTGTGTGATAGAAATCATGACATTTCAACATACTTCAAGAGTTAACTTGAGAATTTGGTATTATTGCAACTATAGTAAAGAGAAATATTACCAGCTTAATAGCCACATGCTCGTTGGTGTATAGATTCTTTCCTGGAAAGAAATAAAACACAAGATCGTGTGTCATGTCAAGTACTAGAGAGTTGGCACTACAGCTTTGTACAATACGCCAATGTCAGTCTTTACCCTTTCAATAATTTCAATCAATTCAATATTTTCCCTCATTGTCATTAAGCTATGGAACAACTTGTGGAGTGGATGTGTTCCAAGCATCTACATAGTTTCTTTTCTTCAGAGTTGGAATATTTAATTTAGTTTGATACGATTGTCGTCAGGGGCTTCCCTCCGTAGTATTCGTATGCTACTTCTTGTTCTATTGTAAGTTATAAGTAAATATTGTCATATAGGTCTCGGTTAATCCCTATATTATTATTTTATTATTTTAGAGATGAAGTGTATGTTCTATGTATGTTCCGTCGCACAACAACTTTTGTCAATAGAGCTACCTGAGACCAATGTCCTGGCAACGTTATCCTATGCTGGAATTTAATTACCTCACCTGACTCCCAGAATCTCTCT
>JAQFYU010002560.1:0-11606 GCA_034694905.1 Ceratophysella granulata
AAATCGTTTCCCGCCAAAACCAAAACTCTTGCTTAAGCACTTAATTACTTAAGTTATTACATCTGACTACCCCTAATGATTCAATCACATATCAGTGCACAGCACTGATGAATGGGGCATATGTAGATTGTTTGAATATATCTTTTAAAATTAGTCCATTCGTATGTTTATTTTTCAATTTTTCAATTTTGAAAAGATTAAGCCAGGTTCGCAAAAATCATCAACAAAACAGTAACAACTTTTCGCAGAAGTTCAGAAGCCAGATCGAAGCTGAATAAAGTTTTAATGATGCTAGTTGCTATGGAAGCTCGTTTGGTCTTTGAGACTGTAGAATGCCGTGTCTCCAATCGCAAAATTGCAAGTTCAATTGCACATGATATTCCGTACCTATCTAGATTTGATTGTCAAGACACCTTGAATGGAGCTTTCTAATCTATGTATTACTCTATGCATATATTACGGACAAAACCCGAAAAACTGTCACTCGCTATCTTAATTAGACACATCGCGATCGCGATGTGGCTAACTGAAAATAGCTAAACCCCGAAATTTCGAGTTGTGGCTGCGATGTGCGATTTCATTGCGATATGCCGTTTATCGCATTAGTCACAAGCCTCAAATCAACAAGCACTATTTCGAAATCTGGCTAATTCAAACTGTCACAAAAACCCGAAGTAATGCTACACATTACAGTGAATATCAGTACAAAATCGGTCAAAAGTCCGTGCGACCATGAAATCCCGATCGGCGAATTGGTAATCGGTAAATTGCCGTCGGTAAAGTCAAAGTGTACTTCACCCGCTTTATTTCAAAGCTTTGCAGAACCAATACAATTTATTACTTGAGCATTATGTTTGTATTGTTATACGTTTTGAACCAAGAAGGGAATATGCTGTGCATGTGAATCTATGGTTTTTATTCACAGAATATTTGCTTTCACCTGGGGGCTTCGCTTTGCATCCTGATAGGGACTATTTGCTTCGGTATTTCGTTCGGAACGAATAATGATGCCCTGGATGAGCTTTTTCGTGATTTGGTTGGGAAGGGAAGTGAAGAGAGCGGACGGATAAGAAACCCTTGCTACTTTCCTCCGCCGCCCACTGAACAAGACTTCAACCTTGGAGAGAGGGAGTGTCAAGAACGGTTCACCAAGGTCACAGTCATGGTCAGTATTTGGTATATGTATATGTATGTTACCGACAGAACCCAAAATCTTTCTCTTAAACCTAACCTAACCTTATCCTTGTAAGTTCATTATGCTCACGTTTTTGTGAGTTTGGAGATCATAGGCCAAAATGATCTAAGTTTTAGAGCTTAAAAAAGAATGAAGGAATAGGATTGATACTTTGCGAGAGCTTGAGCTATGACCTCCAAACTCACTGGTGACGTGTACTTTGGGTATGGGTTGCCGTTAGATGAGGTTAGACAAGTTAAGCTGGCTTGTCCGTAACATATGCACTCTGACCGAACTCAAAACATCAGCCAGCCAGCCAAATCAATTTAAAGTTAAATACATTAAGAGTTAAGTAAGTTAAGTTAAAATAGTTTTACCATTTTCCAAATTCTTTTCTTCTTTTCACACGCATCACAAAATCACAAAATATAACTTGAATTTTATAAGTGACGGCAATATTTGCATTACAAATAGAAATCCCGTCGATTCGCGGTTCGATTGGCAAAAAAATATTTTGGGCAAAATCTAAGATACTGTTGGACCAATTGGCAAAAATTCATACCACAAATGGCAAAAACTATATTTGATAAAATAGACCAAATGGCATAAAAACTCGAAACTCGAAATAGCGAATAGCGAAAACACGTAGTATAAACACTTATCTAAATGAAACTTTAAAACACGTAGTAAAAAGTAGAAACACTTAGCTAAATGAAACTGAAAATACAGTTTTGTCAGGTCATGGATAAATCCAGTACACAAAGACAAAGAGATGGTGTAAGTTTTGAAATTCATGTGTAGAAATCACTTGCCCCTTGTTTGGATAATAATTGATTTTACAGTATTTAACATTCTCTTTTTAATAAGGACTAAATCTTAATTCTGTTTGGTCAGTGCGTCGCATCTCTGAATATTTTCTTCTGTTGGATCACGGCATACTTTATTGGATGTTTCGTGGATGTGGACGATTCGGCTGAGCTTCTGTACGCTGAACTGGCAAGCGAACTTCCACCGCTCCGTAATCTTTCATCACTCCCACCGCTGCCTTACTACGCTCGACCCCTAAACCAATCACCTACGTCGAAACGAAGGGACAGAAGAATTAACCGCGTGGAAGTGGCTGCATAAATCAGCAACATGACATGGACACTCCACTCTGAATAAAAGTACTTAGTGACAAAATACAACCGATGCGTAAGGATTTCAGAGAATAATTGCATAAATCTTTTATCCTTATCTGAATTCAATTAAAGATACAATGTACTTATTTGAATAACAAATCAAGTTATGTCGAACCAAAAACCGGGGGGTCAAAGTTTGAAAATTCGTATTTACTCGTATCCTGCTCTTCCTATCAACCCAATCCTTTCAAAATGACAGGCTAAAAGAGTTGAATTTGATGACATATTACTCGATCCGTTCGGGTTAAAATTGATTAAATTGAATTTAGGGTTCAATAAATCGTATATATGTACTCATGTATCCCGGTAAACTGCGTATTCGGAGAGTACTAAAGCTCAATTCTATAATGAGACAAACCCAACCAATTTGGTGGTCATTAAGGAGGTCTAAAATATTTTGAAAGATGTAAAATTGCCATAATTATTTGATAAATAAGAGGTGGCGGGTTGAAAAGTGTCGGGCCTATTTTAATATACATACATAGTACTAACAATATAACTTACGGACTTGAAATTTTGTCTCTTATAAACAATACTTTAGCAAATTAATGTACTTCTCCTAACTGCCATTTAATTTGATTAATCACTTTAAGGAATAGTCTTGGTCAAGCGTCCGCCCAATTTAGCGCGGTGGCTATTATTTCGGAATATTTTAATTTATATATAATTATAAACATTTTAATATTAATAATTAATTGTAATTATATTATTTTAGTATTCCGGATATAACGGTTCTCTCTCGAATATTTTATCAGATGTCGAGTCGAGGGTCATAAAAGTCACTTGAGAGGTCTTATTAGCTGTAGTACGAAAATGGATATGGAAGCAAATAATCAATAAATGTACAGCACTTCTTAAATAACAGTCATATTTCCGATGGCTTGAATGTGTAAGTAAAATGATTACTAAAATATTTAATTTGCTGCGACTACTTCACGAAAAAGGTAGCCGAAATCCGAATGATCGATCCGAATATAGATGGCAAGCGCAGAGGAAATTGTGTTATTGGTAATATTTGAAGCCCTGAACAAATAAAAGGTAGTATTTGTCAAGGAAGCACTGCATAATCCTATTTTGTTATTAGTATTTGTCAAGGAAGCACTGCATAATCCTATTTTGTTATTTTGCCCCCAAAAACTTTCCGTGGTTTTATAAGACGGACACCTGTTACATTCGGAAGGTACTCGAACTCTAAGGCAATGACTAATGATTAATAATCTATTTCGCTAATAAACACCAAAAGTATATTAATATTGCTTATTAATATTGCTTATTCCTCCTATTCCTGTTTTCTATAATAATGGGTCGTTTCTTGAAACACAGAATTTGTGGATACCATACTCCAGCTTTCGTTCTCCACTGCACTGTAATGGTACGCACTAAACTACAACACACTGAATCATAGCGTGCAAGCTGCGATTCAAAATATATATCCTAGACTAGACAGCCTGATCGTTTTAAAGTTCTAATTTCTAATTTGATATCCAAACCATGAATTTGTCTGTCCTTCACAAGTGTCTAGACGTTGCAGCCCTGGTCATTAGCGCAGTAGCTGTGGTTCCAGACCATTACTGGAACCATTATCTGGATAACATCATTACGCACAATAGGATTGATGACTTTTTTACCCACGCTGAGTTCTACATCACAATTGACCAGAACGCGTATGAGCGGAATCCGAAGGAATATGATCAAGCCCATTCACCAATTCTCATTGACGGTTACGTGAAAACCCTCAAGCCGAGTCCTGGACGAAGGTTACCGGGTGCCCTAACGCCATTTGGCACTTTCGAGAAACTTAAGGGAGAACTGTACCGGAAGAGCGAGGATATTCTTAGGCTCGAACGGAAGGAAACAACGTTACAGATTACAGTCATGACACTGCTCATTCTAATTCTGTCCACGTCCATCATTGAAATCGTTCTTTGCCTTATACTGTACAAAGAAATTAAAATCTTCAGACCACTGGTAAATCTGGATTCGAGCTCAATTTGATCCATTTTTCAGTCATTTCGGCAACTGGGTTAATTTATTTTCTCGTAATTGCAGAATACTGCTTTCCATGCTGTGATCAGTGTGATTCTAATTGTTTGCCTGAGTTTGTACATCGTGTCATCTGTGCAAATCACATCAAATTACAATCAAGTGGCTAAAATCGTGGGAAATATTAGCATATCCACATATAAAGATGGTGGATTTATTTATCCGTATCAGCCCCCCAATGATATTAAGTTCAATTCGGATCATATCATTTCATCCTGCGGATTCTACGGTCATAAAAGACGTGGACTGAACGACATTCGTGGAGCTCCACCTTCTGGAACCTGTCATGACGGAACGCTCAAGTGTATCTGCATGGTAATCCCTTTTAATTCAACTCTGATTCTGAACCTATTATGTATAAATCCACACTATTGCTAGACATAGTTTTGTTTCTTTTGTTTTTTTGCTATGCCTTGTTCATATTTACACCATTTTAGCATTTCCGTCTGTAAGTCTGTCCTTCCGGTAGTTACCGACTATGTATAACAAGATCTCATCACCGGGAAGTAGTGAAAAGAAACATGTCGGATGGGAGAAGGGACCGCGATTGAGCTATATTATTGCCATACCAACTCAGCAGTTGCTCAAGCTAAAATCCTGTGCGTGCAAGTAAACATAAAAATTGTGTAAATCAGCGATAAAGTAGCCATTGATGAAACACAAGACACTAGCAGGTCCTTGAACCGGTCCTAGTTCAGTGGGTCGATTCTAATCTAACCGACAACACAGGTGACCTTTGGCCGATGATGGGTAACTAAACCGAGAGGGATTGTTGACCGAGTGCATGCTGAATGACCGATTATGTATTTTTAATTTTACGTTAAGGTTACATTTCTTGAGAATTATCTTTCAATTCATTTACTCAATTATTTACTGTATCAACGTCGGAATCGCGGACAAGTGGATCAGGAAAGGCATAAATTATTTCTAATGCATTCATAAAAAGAAAGGATGCAAGAAACGCGTTATAAAGAAAGTGAGAGGCAGTGATGTTGTTATACATAGCTAATAAGCATAAGCAGCCAAACAAAAATCATCTTTCTGATAAACTATCCACGTAAATGGAAGTTCGTTCTTTGCATTATGAAAACGTGTGTTGATTCTGTGATTGATTCTACATGGTAATATTCGGTTAAAGTTGTAAATAAGAAAGATAATCGGGCCAAAGTTGAGATGAATTAATGACCGGTGTAAATATGTATGGTAAAAAATATTTTTAATTGATTCTCCTAAAATCTGTCCTAATCCAAATCCGGAATTCAGACCTCAAAAAATTCGGAGGGGATTTCCGAGCCCTTATGCATGCAAGGCAAATCACGTCACGCACATGTACATAAAATCGCGCATATAATCATTAATCTTAAACAGAAAATAAGTAGAAACCAGTAGAAACCGTACTAACTAATTAACTGAATCCTGTAATTGCTTGAACTTGAACCAACAGATTATCATGGGAATATGCCTGCTCTTCTACCTGACTCTAACCGTTCTCACCATGCACTTCGGCGGTTTTATTGTGAGGAGACGACGGAACAGAGTTGTGCCAATGGAATCCACAATGACTGTAGCAACTGGACTGTTAGAAGGCTCCGAAATCGGACTACTAGGCAATAATCTTGGACGGAAAAGACTCCCGTCTCTTGTCGAACAACGCAGAGCCAGCCTAAAACTCAAATATGGAGCTGATCCCGATATCGCTGTCGATTAAGTGTTATGCCATGTTTTGTCCCCAATATTACGCATACATAACATACATACTATACGACTTTATCATGCTGATACGATAAATTTTCGACTATTAAACGATGTGTAAATTGTGGAATGCTGACTCCATTGATCTTTGATTCGACAAAACCCAGAACAATGGCAAAACCGGGGTGAATTTTCTTGGAACCAAGACAGAAATAGGGCAATTGCGTAGGTGGTTGTTGGTCTAACGTGAGACAAATGAACTATGTCGCCATGCGAACCTTGACACTAAATACTAAGACCCACAAACAAGGAAAAGACAAGACAAATATCAGTGCATACTTCATAGATTACTTGCAGAAGATTTAGAAATCTGCTGACTTGTGTTGTGTTGTGAATTGTGTACATACTCGTTGAAAAATATATCTAGTACATTGTGGACTGGTTTAAATGTGGGTCACTGATTCCGCCTGCATGAAGTAGTATGCAATACTATCTCCTTGCAGCTGCAATTCTTCACGTCCTTACCGTGGTAAAATATAGGAATACCAGCATTTCGCCCTTGGCTAATTGTAGAGTACATTTCGAGCAGACCCGTTCGTGGTGGTCGAAAATCTAAAGCATATACAAATAGGACTTAGACATTTCTTTTCTAAACACGACCCGTAACGCAATTATCAACTTAAGCATAGCTCGAAGCTTTGGTCTGAATCGAAAAAATGATTCCCTGTTTCAAATTCGTTGGAAATCGAACTACAGTTATCTGAGACACGATCCTTCCTTGACAAATTCTCAAAGATTCGAATTGATTTCATAATTTTAGTCTACATCAGGGAATTTTTGAGAATTTTATCGATTGTGAAACGTATGAAACTAGTAAGATATTCCAAGTAATTTCATGAGAGGACGGAAGATAATTACAGATAGTCCGTCAGTAATGAAGAAAATGTTCAGCCCAAATTGTAATCTTTACTTATCGACACTCTTTGTCGGTTTTATAATCTTCAGGTCTCTCTTCTTTGCTCAGCGGGCGTGTCCATAGCGGGTTTTATGGAAGACGTTGCCTGGAATCAGAACCTTACTCTCATGGGCCAACTGACGAGAAGGGAAATTATAGTGAATGCCAAATCTGACCTTGCCTTCTCCCTTACCCGCCCGGTATCAGCCCAGAGTAACGACGAGAAGCTCTTTCGTCTGGCCCTCAAGTCTTCAGATCTTAAGAAAATTGTGGGTCGAAAGTCGGAATACCAGAAACTGAGTATTCGACAAATCGGACTTCAAGTGCTCTTCATCGCCGTCGTCATTATCTTGGCCATTACTTCCATGCTTCATTTCATAGTTCTCTTACGCCTCAAGACACATGCTCGTAGGAGCAAAGTTGTAAGTTCGCATTTGCCAAAGTTCTAAACTGTAGCTGGTTTCCAAATGAGAAAGTACAATTACTAGATCTTTAACATTAATATTTACGGCAACTTTTTTTCGAAGCGTTGGGAATTGTCCGCAGTTCCGTATAAATTACTTTCTTATCGGCAATTCGTTTTAGAATTATCCAAAAATATCAGAATCCATATGAGGCGTGATGTCTCAACTAACTTCGGAATGGTTTAGACTAGATTCATAAAAGTCAGTCGTTAAAACTTGACTTCGAGGGATTTTACCAACGCCCATGGTTGGGTGAGCTGGACGCGACGTTGGTTTTATAAATAGCCTCGGCGCACAAGTCGTGGAGCCATACATTAGATAACATAACCTAACCTAACCTAATTGTGACTTCGTTTTACAGAGTACAATTTATCACTTGGTGGGAGCTGGAGTTCTTCTTGTGGTCTACTACCTCTTCATATACACCTTCATAACGACAGACCACAACTACAAAAGAATGGGAGGACGGATACGGGAAGTGGCTCTCGTGATAGCTAACTTACGCGACTCAGAAGCAATTCCAGAAACGTTTCATAATTGTCAGCTGCGGGCTATGGGTATTCCTCTCGACAATAAGACCGAAGCAGATCTTCGACGTAGGATGATCTGTCAAGCTAGACACTTCAAACTTTCCACATTGGTGAGATGTCTAATTCTAAAAGCTCGGTCGCTAGTCTAACAAAGCGGTTAATATACTTCTAACGTTCCAGTTCGTTACATTCGGATGTCTACTGCTATTTCTTTTGATTCCGTGCTACATATGCACCTGCCTGAGGCGAAAGCAGCGTGAAGGGAAAGTGTTTCTGGAACCAGAAGGCGAAAATGAAAGGATTGACCCTGGGTCTAGGAAATCTGCACATGACTGGCTTCTTGCACCGCAATATGGTATCGGCAAGGAAGGAAGCGATGGTAGTCTCACCGGTTTCGTATTCACTGCGCCACCGGGTCAAGTTCCTATAGCCGCCATATCGACAGTAGAATAAGGCATCCTGAGACTAAGGGTGATCAGTTACTACGGTGGTGTCGTCCGGTGTTGACCGAGCGAAGAATATCTAAGTAGATTCCAGAGTTCGACATGTGGTTTAAAGTTCGTATTTATGGCGTGCCATTATATAATGAAAATATCATTTAACTATTACTTGGTATTATAACAAGCCGGCTTATTTATAATCATGCATTGCGTTGTTGAAGTTGAGACATTAAAAATATCTTCATAAAGTATCAACGGTAATCTTATAGTCGAGTTTATTATTGGAATTGGAATTCCTAATTATAGATATGGATGTGTAGGACCTTTTATTGTATTCTGATTTCTGATCAATTTGCTGCAAAGAAAAGTGGACATAACTCATTCCTGATACAATAATTATTGTAATCATATTTTGCTGAATGTTTCAGGCGTTTTAAAGCTAGACCTTACCTTAGCAAAGCCACCACTGAAATCGAACTGAAACCAACCTTCGCTGATAAATCGTACGCTCTTTAAACCTTGGGTTCATAAATATAGTGCTCTTATGAAAATATATAAATTTCGGATATAGAGAATTATATCCGATATAAACAATGTGAGTCAGTGGAAGGTCCTCCCTTTTGAAATCATCCTGATCGAAAACTTAATGGCCGACTAACTAATAACGAATGATGTTTTATTGGAAATTCATTTTTTAGAAGGAATTTTGGCACATGAATTGGATTTTTAAACAGAACAAGTAACGAACTGCAAACTTTGAAACTTTTTTTTCACAATTCTAACACAACACTATCACTATAATATATAATATATATTCACTATAATTCACTATCCCTATAACTGAATCGATGAAACAAGACAAAGCATGTACATTAATAATTAATAAACGATTTACCCTTGTGAAATGGGCGAATCCTTTTTTCATAGCCTTCAAAGATGCTTTCCAACATCTCTTTTAGCGGTTTGTAACCTCTGAAAGCACAAAGTATGAAATTGAAAATAAAATTTTTTACGTGATTTGAGAAAGCCTAAGCTGAATTGACAGAAGAATCGATTAGAACAATAGTATTCGTACGACTAGTACTAGTGATAGTATTCGTTAGCACGAGTGCTATTGCAATTCATGCTTATTTTGAACGTACGACATGGCAGAATGTGTTTTGCCATAGGATAGCACCCAGGGGAAGAAAGATGCGAGCACAAATCCAAATAGAATACAGGATATATTTAACATTTTAGAACAAAAAGTAGACGAGAGTTCTTGGCACTTTAAAAAGTACTCACTGCACTCCGGGTTCCTGGCACTATAAAATTCATAGAATATAAATAATGCGTGCTTTTGACTCTGAACTTCCAGAAACTCGTGGCCCACAAGTCCACATGTAATCCATACACAACATACACATACACAACACGCAGGGCGAAAACAAAATCAGTGGGATTTAAATTAATATAATCTCCATTTCATTGAGGTTCATGATTCTTATGGTAGTCAAAAGAATTAAGTAACTCGAATGTGTGTCACACCACAGACAGGCTTCGCATCTCGCATCTCTGAATTCGCAAGAGCCCAAAATACTCTGGTCTGGTCTCATTCTCATCCTGGATTGCTGATGTAAACTGTGCTGTAGTCTGTAGTCTGTAGTGTGCTGCTGCTCCTTTCCTTAGCATTTACTTTAGGAATAAACAAACTTTACAATTGAATTAGTGAAGTATATATGTCCTTAAAAGAATCTCGTACCCTACAGATTTCAGATTCTTGTTCACTTGTTCGCATGCACCACAGTGCAAAACTGGTGAACGGAGTGAAATCGAAAATAGAAATTGATTTGATTAAAATGACCTTGTTTCATGTCCATTTTCTAGCTGAGAAAGAAGTTAGAGCCAGAACCCAAACTTCAATTAGAAACTTTTAAACTCGTTTTCCAAGTATGGACTACTTCATTTGATTCTATGTCTGCTGGTCTTCACAAAAATTCAAGACAAATATTTTATATTTATGAAATATCACCATATTGCTGCTCTTGAAAATTATAACCTTTCGAAATCGGGTAAAATGGTATTTACTTCCATGTTATTTCATCTATGCTTCAGGATACTTACATAGTTTGCAGGAGCTGAGCCTTTCCAATACTGAGGCGATGGTAGATGGTAGCCGGTAGCCCAGCCTTATTATGCCACTTTACATAATCATATTTATGTATGTACTACCTTCTACCATAGAGACTGCGACTGCATGTGGGGTGTTTTCATTTTTCATCGCGACTTTAGACCAAAGGTTTTATGGGATATGAGATGGTCCTGTGGTACTGTCTCTCCGTCTTTCTGTCCGAGATTTTGAGGAAGCGCTAACATGTAATGTAGCAAGGTATCTATGTATCAATAATGGAAGCATACATTAAAAAGCGCAAAGGACTGAACAAACAGTACAGTACACAGTCGCCAAATACGCCGATAATTTGATTGGAAGTCCAGCCAGACTGAGAATAACGCTCAAACCCACTCAATAATAAGTGCGTCCTTCTGTAGTCAAGTTACACGACACAAGTCCCCTGGAATTTCTCGGGTTGGAACACCTCAAGCAGCTCCTTTTCCGCCGCCACGCCCAACCGCCAGATGTGACGTGGAAAACCCAACTCAACCAGTGTTCCTAAATTCCCAACTCCCAATCAATCCCAACTATAAAGGCTACGTGGAACCGACCCACAGAATTCTTCTTCAACGCATTGATTGGATATGTAAATAATTAACTAAAGTGACATTATAAGGTTAGCCTACCCTCATTATTCCACTATTTTGAGCTGGAATGAACACACGCACGTGTGTGGAAGTTTGGAAGGCCTAATATATATGACTAAGAAGGCCAAGGTTGAAATTAACTCAAAATATCTTCATCATGCTGGCAATTCTCCTAATTTATAATCCACTTGAGTTGACAAAGCTAGGCAATTTGTAGTTATTCGCTGAATTACTGGTTAATGCCCTGAATATGAATGAATGCTCTATGTACTTGGTATAGTATGTCTGGGTTGCAGAGCTGGGCAAAATACATGTAAATGTATTTTCAAAATACATGTATTTTGGAAAGAAATCGAAAAGAATAAAATACAATTACAAAATACAAAAT
>JAQFYU010002561.1:0-11606 GCA_034694905.1 Ceratophysella granulata
CAATTGTCGCTCCGCCCAATTGTCCCCGCCCAATTGTCGCCCGCCCAATTGTCCCCGCCCAATTGTCGCCATACGTTCCTATTAGTGACTGAATAGAAATTAATCTCCAAGAAAGACAGAAGAGTACCATGGCGCACAGAACAAGCTAAATACTCCATTTTGATACTGCTAAAACAGCTACTTAATCTCAATCACAAATAACCGAATTTTTTTAAAATCCGACAAGTGCGAACCGCAAATTGCGCAGGAATCTCCAGCAAAAAATTATGAAGTGACATGAAGCTCGTGTAGCACCGAGCAACATACTCTAGATCTGTATTCACCAGTGTGCTAACCCAGTTTTGTATTTCTTGCAGAGAAGGTAATACAGAAAACTCAAAGAAACCATGAATTGTACGCATTGAGAAGCAGTGTGTGACAGAATCTAACGTGCGCTGCGGTACTACGAGTAGGTCCATGGGTACATGTGTCACTACTGTATTGTGGAGTACAAACGCCGTGGAAAGTTCCTTGGGATACGGAAGTGGGATAGGGATAAGGGCAGAAACATGAGTTTGGCTCTTGGCTCTGATCTCAATCTCACTTGACTCAAATGAATTTTTGGGCCAGAAGAAGAAGAGAAAGAGGAGGAAGTGCTTTCACTTTCAGTCAGCATCCCACTCACACACAAGCAGATGCCTCTATGCAAACCCACTTCTCTCCCTTTCACACTCCATTCAGTTCGCAGTTCGGACTGAGCGCTTATGACACTGAGTGCCGCCCATCTCAAAGACCTTTCACTATCATCTCATCTGGCGTACAGGTCAGCAACAGATCAGGAGCACCGAATTTATCAGTGATTCCACACATTGTCGACCAGAAATATGAGTTTAAGCAAAGATACGTGTGACAAAATGATATACCGGTCAACGTGTTAAACTTTCTTCAAATTCGTCGATAAAAGACCATAAATCCAATAACTTCAAAACAAAATTGCTAAAAGTCATTTATGAGCTGTTTGCAAGCGCAAGATCAGGTTAATATGGAAAATTTCTTGTAATTGCAATATAGAAACAGACTCCGAAAACGAACAATGCCAGAAAAATTCTTTGGAATTGCAAATACAATTATTAAACACTGCAAAATATTGTACTAGCTATTGGCTAGAGATAGATTTTAGAATACAATTTTTTAAAGATTTCTTTGTGTACAAAAAATTGCCATACGCACGAAGCATCGTCATTAGTCACTACTATGTGAACGACTACGTGAAGCATCGTTTGATCCACTTGTTTAATCTCCTTGAAACATATTATTTTGAAACATTTCCGTTAAACTTTTAGGAACCTTCTACCTCATGAATGAATATGAAGTTTATGGCATGATTTAAAAATCGTGGAGTTCAATATGTGTCGTCTTTACCTTTAGATTTGAAAATCTTAAAAACTGATAATTATTATTGTACTAGCTGGGCCCATTCAGTGATAGAATCACTGATCTGTAGCTGTGTTTTTAAATTGCCTAACAGCCTAATTGATCGGGCTACAATACAATCGGTGGTGTTGTGAAGTATGTAATATGTAGTCATCACTTTTACACCTCATCAATATGTCTCGAGGCCCGTTATCAAATCAATTTGAAAATATTAATTTCAATAGCCCATTTTGAATTGTCTTACGTTGCCATGGCAGTCGAGCCAACGTTATTAGTAACGACTTTGAGCATCATCAACAATATTTTTTATCTTGGAATCCAGAATTAAGAAATTGAATTAAGTACATAGGATTACGTTTCCAGGGCATTGGCCACCGGTGCTGTTGACAAAAGTTGTTGTGTGACAGAGGGAGTTTGGGATAGAGGGAGAGAGGGAGTTTGGGATATACGTATTCTCGTGATTATTAAAGTGGATATTTGAATCATGACCAAAATATTTAGAAGCTCGAATTCATTACTCGTCAAGGGTTTCTATAGAAATGTAGCTATTACAAAACCTATCCGCACAATTTCTCATATAATTAGTTAATATACTAGAATATGCTTTGAAAAAATAAATGACTGAAAATCAGGAAATATAAGTTGATTTATATACAAGCCTGAGTTTGTTGTACCAAATTTTAACGTTTGTTTTTGTAGAATTGTCTGGCTCCAATTGAACCTAAAATCTAAGCCTATTCAAATATGTTTAAATGAGTAGCAAACCTAATTCTCATAAATTCATGTCCAGCGCTTGATTGAGATTGAAATGCACACACTGGAAAAGTTGTATGGATATAGTCTCGCACATTGTGCACTGATATAAAGCAGCAAGGCATGTGTAGCCACGCGTGTAGCTAATGTGGTTCAATGTATATTCATTCATTAGACTGAAGGAGAAAAGAACGGACCGGAAAGACCATTAAAGTATTCACAAGAGAATCTTTTCAACTCGAACACATGTTAAACAACCGTCCAGCTTTCTCCTCGTCCGCCTTCTAATGTACATGTATTTAAAAGTGAACGGACATATCGTACACGTATCAGTAGCTTTGTCTTGGTTACGGCTGCCGAGCTATGTAGACACACAGCTTGTTGAACTAGACTCTAGAACGAAAGTAGTGAAAAAATCCATTAATGGTCCCACTATTTATTCCTCCACTTAAATTGACAAATTACACAGAACCCTCGTTTCCCCTCTCTTTTGATCTCATCATCAGGACCATGGCCTAGTCATCAAACAACTCAACATTAAAGTCTTCCCAAATTGCATTTGGTCTCGACGAGCTGGAGTGGCTATGGTCATAGAAGCTACACACTTACCATTACCATCAAGTCCTTTTCCCAAATTGCAACTGACAGGAAGGACAATACCCGCATACCGACAGTGCAGTTTCAATTTGTTTGTGGTCATGAATGAATACAGATTCTTCCCTATAAACAGTATGCGGAGGCAATGCAGATTTTAGCTTTAATCAGGTTTGAACTCTGTGGGCTTTCATTCTGTGGAAAGAGAAAGGAGAGACGATGAATCTGGTTTATAAAGTGCTTGCACTGCAACTCTGTCATCTATGAGGTGAAAGCATCACTTTCTGCTTTCACTCGAAAGCAGCTTTAGCTTTTCATTCCATAGAGGACTATAAAGCGGCTTGAAGTAAATTACGTGTAGAAGTTCCGCAACACGAATTTTCTACTTTCACCAGGTAGTGATTTGTGATGTGATGGGTAAATGTGGCCTACAATTCGTGGCGCACGTGTATGCTCAACAGGCGGCGGCAGGCGGCTGATGTTGCGAAAAACGAGAATATGCATAAACTACTCCATGTAAATTGACAAAACCCAATTTGGCAATGAACAGAAACCCAAAAGATCGCTCTGAATTTAATTATCAACCGCAATCCAAATTAGCAAAACAAAAAATTACCATTTTAAGCAATTAACAAAAAATGGATTGACCTTACTTTAATTCAACCAATACCAAACTTCTAAGCTACTACCAAACAAACTGTCCAAAATTTAAGTCATTCCAACACCTTATTTAATCTGAGAAAACCTCAAGCAAATTACGTTAAACAAAGTAAGTTCAGATTGAGCGCTAATTGACCGGTTTAGTCATATCATAACTAAGTTGCGATTTCGAATCATTAAGAGGATAACGTCGTGGGATATTGCGTCTATAAAATTCCTATCCAACCAACAAAAATCTATTTAAAAAATGAATGAAACTAGCTAGCCTCTGAATCTGTGCAAAGCATTGACCTGCGTATTGAATTGAATTTGTCAAATATTTCCTGAAATGCAGTTAAGTTTAAACGATATATAATATATTAAAATTATAACTGCCTACACCTGTTTTCACATTTAGAGATGGTCATAACACCTGCACCTGCACATAATTAATACGAGGCTTAATTGATAAGTACGTAGTACTGTAGTTGGGCATTTTGAAAAGAAGTATGTAACTTTCTAAGTTCTATACTTGGATCTTTTTATTGATCTACACATTCTTCACAAAAATTCAGTATCAGATCAGATCCACCGGTAGGAACTCTCTTTGTAATGAATCATCCAGTTATACAAGTACTTGGAAAGTTACTTGATTTTTAAAATGTACCATCGAATAATTAGGAAATAACACATTGATTTCAATACCAAGGGTTTATCGTAACACTCATTTTATTAACAGCGTCAGGTTTACAAATATGCCTTAGCATAAGACTTGTAATTCATTGCACTGCTTCTTTCCTTCAATGATTCGAAGAATGCTGTCTAACTGAATCAATCTTCCAAATCATCGAAATTAGGTGGGATTGGGTTATCAGGGTCATACGGTTCAGTGGGAGTGTTGGTGTTCACTGCTGGTGCTGATTCTGGTGTTGGTGCTGGCGCTGGTGCTGGAAATTCTTCTTCATCCCAAAATTCCGGAATGTAATACGTATCTTTTCCACGTGCCCGTACCATTTCCGCAAAGTTTTTTTGTTGTTCACGACGGTAGGCTCGACGCATTGATCTTGGCAATCCTGGTGGAACGGGACGGCTAGGAAATAAATAATAATGTTGCTCGTTGGTAGATCATTAAAAATGTACACTAAATATGCATACAGAATATGCTAAGATAACCGCAGACTTACAATGGAGCAAAGGTAAGCTGATACATTGGACAGAACGCTTCGTCAGGTCCATATTCAATTTCACAATCATCCCAAGACTCTTCCTGTTCCACAGCGTTTCCAGCATTTCCTGAAGCTGCAGCTGCTGTTGTCGGCGCTTCACTTGCCTCCGCAGTGTTCGATGGGCTGGAAGCGATCTGAGCGGTCTCAGCACTTCCAGCAGCTGCCGCAGGGCGGTTTCCTGAACCACTAAAGTGATATGGCCAGGGAAGCGTCCAAAACCCAGCAGATATCCCCGCAGATGTCGCCACAGATGTTCCAGCTTTTGCAGCAGATGTCGCAGTAGCAGACGCAGCAGTAGATCTTGCAGCAGATGTCGCAGTATCAGACGAAGCAGTAGATCTTGCAGCAGATGTCGCAGTAGCAGACACAGCAGCAGAGGTCGATGGTCCATCCCTTCGCGAATCTTTGGAAAATACAATTTTAAAGATAAATTGAGTACGCTCACTTCATGCATCACTTGACATTGACATGCAGAGCCACCTCGCGCGCGCTTATAATTCAGGGTAGTGATAGCTTGTATGGCCTACCGACCAGTAACACACTGATGTTTCTCTGTTTTTGTAAACCAAAAACTGAGGTGAGCTTTGATTGCAAGTGTGGCCTACCAACAAGAATTTAACAATTGAATTTAATGAAGGCGTTTAATGCGTACGATGGCTAACGAAAAACCATTAAAACAGACATTTTAAGACTTTAGTGCTAGCAGTTTCTTAATTTTAATTTCTTAAAGTTTTTTATTGTTTACTGCTGCTTAAATTAGATTCCGTTTTATATAAACACGCTTCTTCTTAGTAGGCCACACATTCAGTCAGCGCGCACCTTACCTTAGCATGTGACCTAATTACCAAAAAATATAGAATTAGGCCACAGTGCCCTGGAGGCCACATATGGCATTCCCCAGCCTTCGACCTACCGGCAATCACTACCTAATTCAGTACTGAACTGATACAGATATGGATCAAAAGTTTCCAGTGTTGACTTACGTGAAAGTGGTGGCAGGTGGCTGTCAGGTTCTGGATAATGGTTCCATCCCAAATTTTTTCCCGGACACGTAAGTTCATGAGCGGCCAGTTCCGTGACATGCATATGGTGTGTCCATTGATATTTACAGATCCCAATGTCCACAGTTCGATTTCTGCGCATGCATGCGATTTTGTAGTTCAGTCTACACTTGTTCAAGTGAATCGAAAGTCGGGCTTCTCTAATAAAGTGAAGTTCATATTTAGTTACAAGCAGAATTCCGGAATTCCACACCAAAAATTAAAAAGATAATTTTAAATCATATTTTCAGCTTCCATAAAGTAAATCCTTATTTCTGATCTCAATTTTTATCGAAAGTAGAAGTCGCCAGGCGAATTTGCCAAATGCTAATCCTAAGTTGCCACTGAAGAAGTCTGTAACGCTGCTAAGTACTCTGATTAATTACTAACTCCGTGAAATACATAATTAGGATAACTTACCGAACAAGATGATTCCGATCATAAGGACATTCCACCATGACATCCCCAGGAGCCAATTGGAAATTAATTCTTCGGTCAGTGATCGGTCCAGGGACTCGTCTCGGTGGAAGTTCTGTTGGTTCTCCTATGGCATAAGCGTCCCAGTCGTCAATGTCATTCGGGTCCGGGTTTTCCATGTTCTGGGGATCCGAATCCTGGGCACTTCTGTCCAGGTTGTCCATATTCAAGGGATCCGAATTATGGGCACTTCCTATGTTGTCTATACAAATTCGTTCTTGGCTTAGATCCGTTACTGGAAACGTAGAGAACGCTTTTCCAACCTGGAACGTTAAAGACTGACAGCTAAACAAGAAATGATGAGAGATTTAGAAAAATCACGGGCTTTTATAGGGAGTTCGTTTCGTAACACGATATTCTGGCCTGTTGAGCTACCATAATTCATAACTGAAATTCTAGTATTAAAATTCATCAGATGAAAATGAGATTTGGGAAGCGTTATGAAAGTTAGCGTCAATTCGGCTCTGGGATGTCGGATCAGCATTACGAATTATCAAGAATCAATTGAAACAAAAACTTACTAAGTGTGGAAATCCGATTTCGAGATTAACAATGGTGAAAATACGATCCAATTCAGCAAATTACGAAATTAGAAATTCAACCTTGCAAATCTGTTTCTGGGAAGCGTGTCGTCCTTGTTGTGGTTCAGTTAAAGATTATTTGAAAATGTTCTGAGATGGTTGCTGAATTTCAAATTGACAATTTGAATTTCAGATTTTCGAAAGTATTCCGATTTCAGAATCATCTGCTGAATACTGCATAGGATATATACAATACAGTAGCGACAACGATATTGATGCTACGTAATTAACACGTAACAGCTACTGTAAGTGCGTAATATACGTTACTGCAGTTTTTCTCTGATTGGCAAATTGTGATTGGTTGGAGGCAAGAAGGGGGGGGGGTCAGCTCATATACTTCAGAGGTTACGTGTTACGTTACATTAGATAGCGTAAGCTCGTGGTATGCTAACTACGTACGTCTCGCTTAGTAAATAAGATTTTGAATTTTGGAGCTAATTCAAAGCAATGTTTGACAGTGGAAACAAACAACCATAGATCATACGGTAATCTATGGTGTTGAAGTATCATGTGAGGTAAATAAATTACGCAGATTAATAATTAGCAATTACTTTTCAGCAAAAGCTGACATACATAGAAAATAGTGTACACTGTACGTTCTCAAATAGGGAGCTAAGCATTTTTCTAAAATGGTCAAACAAAACAACAAATGAGCAAATATTGGGCGAAACAAATGAATAAAAACAGGATGTTTAGTAAATATTGTATCCAATTTATTGTTCAATTTCCATTTCGAATAAGTATAAAGTTTTTGCCAGGCTGATCGGCGAGTGCTTTCATCGTACTTATACGAATATAGAGCTTTAGATTGAATCTCGACTACTCGACTCAGCTTTTTAACTAGTGCACACCACCTCGTTTTTCATCCAAGTTAGGACCTTCGACTAGAGCTCAAGTTGAAAGCTAACCAACTCCGCACTTCCAAGTTTATTTGTTCTGGAGAGTTGGATAGCCGAGGAAGAACAAATCATAGTTCGCAAAACTCTTCGAGCCAAATCTCTCTGTTCTCAGCTCTTCATCATTTTGTGGAAACGTACGGTACGCCATGTGAATTTTAAAATGGTGCTCTTTGCTCCACAATAAAAATTACGAATGAACACTACGTTTTTCTGGCCTGTCGCTTCAATCCTCCTTCCAAACACCTACATTGTTCATACTACCTATGTATAATGTTCAAAGTTAGAAGGTCAAACGATTTTTTATTACTACAGAAAGACATCACAAATAATATTTTAATTTGAACGGACAAGTTTCAAGTGCTCAGTTTTTCCCGAGAGATATGAAACACTTGGAGATTAGTCATGTCCATGTCATATGCGAAGTGTAGATGCGAATGTTCGATAAAATGGAACATTGTGCTCAACCTTAAAAGTGATTTAAATATTTTTTATATTTTTTTACATTGAATAATTCGGAATTTATTTAAGTATACGTTTTCCCGGGTTTTATTCCGAATTTGTTGCTTTCACTCTCTCATTCACATGCATCATGGATCAAAAGATGTCAAGCGAGCTGCTTTGTTATTTTAGTATTCCACGTTCCACGCGAACATTATACTGCTTCAATCAGGCAGATTTTGTAACGGAAGCGTTGAATATTTTCATAGATATTCTGTATGTCAACTAAATTTTTAAAAAATATTAAAAACAAGAACTCGAGGAGCCTCATTTCTTGCTAGTGCAACGATCATGCTGTTCAATGTCATAGAAATACGGCAAGTTGGGTTTAAATTGATTGCGCGGGTTCACATGCCATATTACAGAAAGTACAAAAAGGCATACCTCTTATTGTATTAAGTGGCAACTGTATATTTTCAATTGTTTTGCCATACATGACCAACAACAAAGCGTCTCCGCATATAAAACTAGCTCAGCATGAAGTTGTTCGTTACAAATCCATATTACAATAATATAACACTATTGTACATCAGACACCAAACACCATGCGCTTTGTAACGGCTACATTGGTAAATTCCATTTTCTATTTTGCAGAAGTTTTCTCCTTGATACTTCAGCAACATGTGTCTATCCCAACAATTTCATTGCCTAAAGTGAAAAGTTTAGGTTGGATTTCAGGATTAACTTTCTTCTCCATAACTCACTCAAGTCCTGTTCCAAACAATTGTTTCTGACGGGCTACTTCGCAGAGAAGTACAGTTCTAAAAAAAAAAAAAAACTAAGCATACCAAATAAAATCCGAATTACGTTTTCATGTGAAATCCGAATTTGTAATTTGCTCAATGAAGCTATAACAAAATACTGCAATCATGAATATAAATATACGATTAATGTGACCTTGTACCACCTGTTACACTATATATGTATTACAATCACGCATGCGGCGCGTCATCCAAGCAGAAAATCTTAAAGTTGTTGCACAAGATACATAGATACACGGAACGAACTACCTAGAAAATCAACCATGACGTATACGTACAGTATGCAGTAGTGGCTCGTGTTGCCGAATTGAGAACTTTTGCACGCAACAGTATACACTGGAGAGGGAAATCCTGGGAAAGAAAACTCACCAGGTGGAAACTACATACATAGATTCCAAGGTCGTTAATAATTGAATTATCAAATAAAGCCATGAGACGCCAGCAAAGAACATCATCGTCTTTCCACCTCAAAATTGTAGGAGAAGGATAGAAAGATAGCGAAGATTCCAGGACTCGTAAGCTTCTTGAGCTCGAGGTCATATTTTTGTCAGGCTGTCTGAACCTCTGCAGATTACGGACTCTCAGTATTACTCGGTGCTGGATAGTAGGTTCCAAATGTGCTCAATGTGGACTGGAAGTTACAGGACAAGATAAGCCGAAAACGCCTGCCTTCCGCAAAAATCATGAGAAGCTGAACCTGTACTAGGTTTTGGGTCAAGGATCGGAATCGTCGTTTGCCAAAAATACGTACAATTTCGAATTGTGATTTGTGATTGCATTTCTGCATGCAAAAATCCTGTTGACCTTTCTAACTTGCAACATCGATATTATTTTATTTATTGGAACTAAAGCCAAAGCTCGATATTTCCATTTTGCTGAATCAAATTCAAAATCATAAGAATTCCTTTCACAAATACGAATATACTATACAGGGTGGAATCTAGAATTACCCCCTTGTTGAAAAAGCATGTAGCCTTAGCTAAAGAACCGAGCCCAACAGAACAGCTTTAGTTACACCTTACGCCTCATAAAAATATGCATAATAAAATAATTAGCAATATCGTGTAAATAATCTTTAAGTCAGACGGATCTCAAATCAATTTATTAAAAATACAGGGTGGACATGATAAATGTTCTTTTGAAAAAAAAAATCTCTAAAGTCAACATTAGACACCATAAGATATTTGCAACGTTATTTAAATATAGCCGACTAAATGTTTTTCAAAATTTTCTCCAATTTTTTAAGCTGTTTCAAGATCAATTTCAAAACTTTATAAAATATTGCAAAACTTAGCATTACGTTGTTGACGTGGAGGAATATTGAATATTCTGACAGTAGGTATATTTTGAGAAAACAAATGAAAGTTAACATACGATATGTAAAATTACGGATTTTCATAAATTAACGATTTTGCATTGGATATTCCACCAGGTAGACGTATTGGTAATTTTTGGGCTTTCAAAAATCTTATATAGGGTCAGTTTCTTGATTTTGAAAAAATGTTAAACTTTTTTAAATGGGCTTTAATTTCAATAGAAAATTATCACAAGGTGCTCAGGTATAGGATATCAGATTCGACAATTATGTTTGGTAGCCCCCCTGTATTAAATTACTTACAAATGTATTTGATACGAGACATTACATTTCGCAATTCACATGGGACTAGTGACTCGTCACCCGACATTTATGTACACCAAACAAGTCAATGTTTGCAAACCACGCTAATTTGTTTAATACATTCTTGATGTACACTTCAATGCGGGCGGCTCCAAATTTTAAGGTAGGTCATTACCGTGCTTATTCTAACTAAATACTAGCGTGCCCTCAATGATTTGCAAGAATAAAATTATTTAGCTACATGAAATGGGCATTCCCCGATTCAAACCATTAATAAATGTCAAGCCAAATATCGTCAACATGTAAAGCTTCCCCCGAAACACGTTGTCCTTCAGTCCCGTCTGCTTCTGTCCTACTTCTTCCTTCACACGGAATAATCTGCATAACTAGTCCAAAGTGTGACACGAGCAAGGGAATTTGAAAAACAATTCAATAAATAATTCAGAAGTCTGATAAAAGCTTTTGGACCGATTAAAAACGGGTCCTATCTTGTGTAGACCAGACCAGAAGAGACACAGGACATTATCTAAGTTCCAAACACATTCAACATGTTCGTTCAGCTCAGTGGTCCATAACTGATCCACGCCCTGGCCTGAGCCTGCCTGGCCAGGACTCTAGTCTAGTAAACTATTTATATTTGTAGGTTTTTGGAGAAAGACAAAGTGGATTTCAGTTTCTGGAACAGATTTGGATGGGAAAGCCCTTCACATCCCTCACTCCTAAATTATTAAACGGAGCATTAAAGAAAAGTCTGTGGGACGTGGAACGGAACGAGGAGGGAAATGCTGACTTAATCAGAACCTTCCTAGAATCTGATTTAGTTTCAAATCTGAATTTTCTGCCTTGTCTTTTCTTGGAAGCGGGTATGACGGGAAATCCATTCTAAGACTTTGTCTCAGTCTGGAAACACTAATTACGCTTAGTTCAGTGAAGGTGAAAATAAAATTTGATGCTGAGCAAATATTCTGGGGAAATAGCTGCTGGCGCAGCAGCTGGATAAACGGATAAAAATTATGGAAAGTTCACTCGTTTATTAGACCTGGCCTCCTAGGCTGAGGGCTTATGCAATCGCTCTTTCTGTCTGTCTGTCTGTCCGTCTGTCTGTCC
>JAQFYU010002562.1:0-11605 GCA_034694905.1 Ceratophysella granulata
CGGAGGGCCGGAGGGCCTAACAAGTGCCCATCTATGCTAGCCAGTCGCCTAGCCAGTCCCGTCTCAATCTCAATCCCATAGTTTAACTCCGACCCGACCCGCTAATAGCCGTATCTGTTCGGGTTTGCAGGTTGCATGAATTAATGGAATGAACACTGATGCTTTGAAAGTCGTTTTTAAGTTCATTAGGATAATTCAACTAATTGGACAATAATATTTTTATCAATTTTTCATCGTTATGATTTTGCAGATCCAGCCGTTAGCCTCTGTTCGATGTTACATGTTGTTCTCTGTTATCCTAACAATCTTGTCTGGACCACTTGTCTCTCTATGAGATTTCATTCTATTAAACCCATCTATTCGAAGCCTTCTGCTATTACTCTATGAAGAAGGTCGTATGAAGTGGCAAATGCGGTCTATTTATGCTCAGCCTTAAAAAATTCACCGAAGCACAAATATTCAAGGCAAGTATTTAACAAGCACGAGAAACAGAAGAGCACATGTTGGAAAACTATAGTTTGGAACAACTAACCTAAGTAGGTAATAATTCATTCTACATATTTATAGAATGGTTCAACTTCACATGTTAAACCAATAACATAGTTTGTTTATTTTTCTCCATAATTCTCACTCTCAGATGTCTTCATGATTGTAAAAGCTGGCTTCGTCAAGGGGTCAGCGTTGTACTACAATTGCACCTCAAAAACCCACGTCGTTGTGTTTTGTCAAGTTGCCCGATGATGCTCAGCCTGAGGAGAAGATTCAAACAGCTAGCGGGGATGATAACGTAACTTGTAGTACGACGGCCAACAGTCACAACATTTCTTCTTCACCCGAAACCACCGTGGTTCCGCTGTCGTCGGGCTCGGATTCCTTTGCAAGTTGCAAAGAGTTTTTAAGGAGATCTTCCATCTCTACTGCAGCTACTAGTACTTGTCTGCCAACGAGTAAAAGCGTTTCAAATATTCGAGGCTCCTTAGTTAAAGACAAGGGCAGCTTAACAGAAGTACATTGCGGAGCTTCAGATACAACCTCTTGTGGAGATACGCCGTTTGTTGACGAAGTCGAAATAGTCTCACTTTTGCAAGAACAAATCCCAAAATATAAGCTACGTGTGGACTCCCTTACTAAATTTTCTGGTAAGTTCATAAGTAAATAAGTGTATCACATATACATGTGCCAAACAATTCGACACGCATAAAATAATATCGATTGGTTGACATTGGATGTGTTAAATACAGAAGTTTGTAAAATTTTCATTGTGCTATGCAATATATACAGCTTCTATCCTCAAATCTTTAGACATTCTAAAAGACTTCTAACAACAACCAGGCTAAGTACTATACGTTTACAGATGCACGCTACACTTGCTAAGAGTGACTGACTTTCTATCCTATAGCGTATCGATAGCTATAAACTACTTAAAATTTTACTTTCAACGAGAACGTCACTCGCTTCGCTGCAGTGCCAATTGTCAATTTTCCAACTATTCGAAGAGGAATTCATAATGAAAACTTAGGGTAAGCTTGCTATGTCATGTGCATAATGCTATTATTCGACGTTTGTGTTTGTAAGATAGACATGATTGTTCGTTGTACGGGGTAAAATAGTTATAACGGGCGTGGAATTTTAGTTCGTGTAAAACTCTGTTTCAGTAACAGAGTATTCACCTAGTGCTCGTAGTAACTGTTGTGTAAGATATGGTTCAAAATTCAAGCAATCAATCATTAATTTATTAGTATTTAACATGGCTCTAGATTTGTGCTCCGAATGGATCCCATTTTGATCGGATCCTGATCCGGATCCGCAAGTCGAATCCCAAATAGATAATGATCCGGATCCAGGAAAATTGCGGATTCGGATCCGAATCCTGATCCGACGGCAAATAACAAAATATGACGCAAAAACGCGTTAAAAAGTGGATCCGGATCCCTGTAAAGCACTGCTGTAGATCGATTTTAAATAACGTAACAACGCGTAGCGTTTCGTACAAGATACTCGTGTCAGCAGTCAGTACGTACAGGTGTGTGCTTGAAAATGTGATTTAAAAAAAATATTGTCTGAAATATACAACTGAATAGAATTAAGTCGCATTTCCACTGGTGACGTGCGTCACCCTGCGTCACGTAGCGTCATACGTGACGCGAACACAGAGCCTTTTCCACTGCAGCGTCACCCTGCGTCGAGTTGGCGCGACTCCGCCCACTAAATTCTGGCGTCAAGTTGACGCGGCGTCATGTTTCTCGTTACCATTTCCACTGAAAAGTGCGGCGTCAAAACCATCGCACGATACTCAAAAGCTGACGCTCCCAAAAGTTGAAAAAATTGAACTTTATTTTAGAAGCATGACTCGTATGTTTTGTTCGTAATAAGGCTGACAGACAGGGAATGAATATGATTTAATATATTAGGCATGTGCTAGGCAACTCCTACTACTTCCAAATACTTGCGAAATTAAGATATTAATCAAAGTCCCAGATCGGCCATGGATTACGTCAATAATTTACGAATTTATAAATCAACCATTTGGTCACATTTAGCGTTGTTTCAAATGAGTTCTACTTTTAATGTAAATTACTTTTCTGTTTTTCCAGGATATCCTAACCAGGATTTCGTCGGGATTCCATATCCTGTGCTCCAAGATTTTAGTCCTGTTACTCCAGAACAGGCATACCTTACTCTTGGATATTTTCGTAAGTACTGCTTTCTGTCACCGCCAACCGTCGCATATCATTAACACGACATTATATAGATTATACGAACGACTGCAGTTGACTTTCTTTGGTTACATATTGAAATTCGTAGTATGTATAAATGAGAAATCAAGATGCATGGTAATCTCAGTTGTTCAAATGATATAACTCTGTTGCCTGTTCACAACACCCTTTTTTTAATTCATAATCCTTGATTGTAGTAGTATGTATATTTAGAAATCCCTCAATATGCACAGACCAGAGATCGGCTCCTTCGCTTCGCTTATAGACCTAGCGAAGCGAGGCCGATCTCTGGTCCGTGCTCAATAAGTAGGTAATACCAAACGAAGCGTACTATCACCAAGCGCAACTTTTGGAACGGAATTGGCGCGCCCTCTGTCGATGCTAGCTGTTTCGTTAAATTATTAGAACAATTTGCCGTTGTTTTACTCTCTTCAATTTCACAGACCCACAAGGCAATTAAGTGATAAAGATGATACTATCTGTGTGATAATGATGAGCTCTTAATTACAGAAGCGTGAGGTACGAATGTTAAAAGTTACGTCAAACGCTCAGCATTCATAGTCATCCGTCATAGTCATACTGTAGTTGATAAGCGAGTTTCAACCAGAACCAGATTCCACGGTAACAATGCAGACAGCAGAAGCAATTTAGTCAGTCAGTTCCAGTCTTGAATATAGATACAGCGTGCAACTACACGTAGTCGTAGTATATATGTAGAACTAGCGGCGTGGTGGCATGTTTGGCTATGTGCTTCTTCTCTTCTCATGTATTATGCATGAAATAACAACAATAATATTTAACGTGAATATAATAAGCTCATTCGAATTGGAATAGATAATCGTTTCATTGCAAAGTCGAGGTCGAAGCACAAAAGCTGTGCTTGTGCTTTTAGATAGTGCGTTTGTATTTCATATGGAGTGCGCAGACGGAATATAACATTTGAATTGGGAATTCGCATTTAGCGGAAGATGGTTGCGAAGTCTACGCATTGTTCCGAAGTGCTGGCAACACTTTCGTCGTAGGTTTTTCTTTGACAGAGTATATACAGGAACCCCCTGACTTATCGTTTCTATGTTGATACACAAGCAACATTGTTTTATCATCACTGAGCTTCTATTTAGTTTACGAAGGAAAGGTAAATTATAGAAAAGCAGATCAGAAAATTCAAATTATTTATTAAATGGGGTTCAGTTTGCTACTTAAAGTTGGTGACTATGATTAGGTGCTTTGTTCTTTTTGACAAGATTTACTACAATTTGTTTTTAAAATCTGCTATTGCTTAGGGAAGACGATCATGTGTAAGTTTAAATT
The DNA here is from genome assembly GCA_034694905.1 of Ceratophysella granulata. NCBI lineage: Eukaryota > Metazoa > Arthropoda > Collembola > Poduromorpha > Hypogastruridae > Ceratophysella > Ceratophysella granulata. The sequence goes on from JAQFYU010002562.1 coordinate 4,029, forward strand.
GTATATAATACTGGACTGGTTCACTCAATCAGATTGTGAGTGAGAGTTAGGACGTGAGTTTGACAAGTGAAAATGGAGGACTTAATTTATGAAATCGTGACTGAGAGATGTAATATTAGTTCAAGCTGTAATGATTCTCTGACAGTACTAAGTGGGGAGCGTGTCTCACAGATGACCAAGACGTACTCAGACGTGGATGCCGTTCAAAAACTATTGGAAGAGGTGAGTACTAGTACTGTTTCATTTTGTCGCTTGATATGATTTGCTAAATATGTATTAGTAGACGTACAACTAAGAAGTACACCACTTGTGACGTCACGAGCTCAGGCTCAGCGAGAGTATCAATGCCTAATGTGTTTGACCATATCCGAGCCCTAACCAGAGAGATGCGAATTTGGCTTGTTTTTGCAAATTCGCATGTCTCCGGCCCTAACATGAGTTTGGATCTGCCTGGGTTCAAGCTCATAAAATACTGCGTTTTCATGAGCCCTATTTTTGGAATTTTATTTACAGAAAGAGAAGGATTTGGAGCTAGCAGCACGAATAGGTCAACAGTTACTTGAGCAAAATCAGGTTTTGGAAGAGAAAGTCTCATACCTTGAAACAGAGAATAAGGATAGCAAGGAATCTATAGCTCAGCTGAAGCATGAGCTTACTTTTAAATCACAACTTTTGGAACTATATGATGAGAGCTGTGCCAGCGAAGAAAACAGCAAAGCTGGTATGTTAGTTTCGTACGCTTGTTCTTAGTACATAGTAACATATTCATATTTGATTATTGATTATGTTTAATTGCAATGTGAACTAGGCACCCCCATTGGGTCAGTGGCTACATTACTGGAACGGCGTGTGGCCATGTTGGAAGAAGAAAATCAGTTGCTGAGAAGCGAAACATCACGAATAGCAGAAGACGTGGAGAAGACTGAAGCCGAGGAGAAATGTCTAGTCGAAGATGCCATTAAAAGACTCGGTGGGTGAATATCCTAAATAATCCTATTCGGTTAAGTTCAACTTAAAATAAGTCATAAATTTTTTTTTTAAATCTAGGAGAGACAAACTCGAGAATGACTCTAATAAGCGACGAGCTCCAAAAAAAGACAGAAGAACATGCAAATCAACAAGATGAAATAATTATGCTGGTTGACGAGGTCAAAGCGATGCAGGACATGAACAAGGATCTGTTTGAAGAAAATTCGGAGTTGCAGAAAATAGTTGAAATACTTAAGTCATCACAAGTGGAGCTGAGCGCAGAACTCTTGGAACTGCGGGTAAACCCAAATCACAAAAATATCGACTTAGGCTCAATGCTCACAATTTAAATTAAATTAGATTCGTAACGACTTCAATCGGATATTCTTAACAGGATAACTACATTGAAGTTGTGGACATCTTGAAGGAGACTCAGGAACAGCTTAGAGAAGCACAGAAAAGAAAAGAATCTGGCGCTGACGTAATTTCAGTGTTTGATTCACTAGCCTACGAAATAGAAAGTTCTGTCGCGAAGCAAAGACAAGCCTCTGACTACTTTCGGCGTTGTTTTGACACTGTTCGTTGTGCCAATCAGAAGATTAATGGTGGCTCTCTTTCAAGCAGTAAGTGTTTCGGAATCCAGCATTCCTTCATTGATTCTATGAACTTAGCTTTAAATAGAGTTCCTTATAAAGGTGCAATGCTGTCATCCACATCTTCTGGATATAACTCGGGCTCGGCTGGACTCCCATCGCTTGAATCAACGGGCAATCAAGAAATGCTGGTTCTTGTGACTTCGCCCAATCCCAGTTTTGCGGGTTCAGAACTCGAATCTTCAATGTCCATTTGCTCTCCTGGGTCGTCTACTCCTGATAAGATTGGTTGGCGTATTCCTGAAAAGCTGCAGATTGTAAAACCTCGAGAAGGATCATCTACTCTTCAGGTCTGGAGCTCACTAGCAAATCCACATCTAGGTACATTGTTGGAAAAAACACCCGGTGTCAAAATGCGAATGGAGAGAACTGGCTGTCTACTAAATAGCGTAAGTAGCAAAGTTCATCATTAACTGCTTTGTAAATTACAACTTTATTTGAACTCTCAAAACGATTCTCATGGTTTGATCAGAACCTGTTGACAATAACCGGACCTGAGTCAACACTACAAAATTTCACATCGACTCCAACCGTGTTTACATTTGTGACAACTTCCACCAACTGGGATCGTCGGCGAGATTCAACGACTACGGTATATACTGGCGACTTGTCCAGCACATTCTCAACCTACTCCTTATCTTCGCGTGGATGCAGTCCAACACCAAGCACTCATGCCTCTGTGAGATCAGGCGATCTGGACTACGGCAAGGGTTACGATATGGGTCTGGGATTCGAAAAATGCGAAACGCCACAAAACTCACCTTGCGAAGGAAATTCGAGACCAGGCTCCCCAGTCCCATCCCACAGTAAAGACTTCAATAATCGATCATTTGGATGTAATTTTGCTTCTTATACTCTTTATTTGGTGATACATATTTTTTAGTTTTCGTTTCCACGTCCTTCATATTTGAGTTGCATGTATTTGACGTTATGCCAAAGTTAGGGTTACTGCTAATGTTCGTTAATTCTTCTGTTTTTCCTGTTTACACAGCCCTGTGCAACATGTACGATTCTCTTATTACAAAGTTGGGACGTCTTGGAGGTCAGTCTTCGCCTTCGTCACAGTTCATCAAACTAAGAGTAAGATCACTTTACCACTCACCTCACGGTACCATGAAAGCCATATTTACGATGATAAAGTTTTCGGACGTTGTCCCCTAATTTCAGAAGGATGGACTGATGTCAAAGGCAGTATCTGCTGATGCGGTGTTTGCTGAAAGCCGACAACAAGCACCAGCAAAGCCAGGAACTGGAGTCCTGGATAAAATATTAGCCGAATCTTGATGGTCAAAACTGTTACCAGCTCATACACAGAGCGTCGGAGGTGGGAATCCGTGCATAAATTTTAGTGAGAAACTATTTGGCAGCTCGTACTTAATCCACAAAAGGCTTATTCGGAGAAGATGTAGTTATGAAACTGTAACGGAGCAATACGTCTGTGGAAACTCTTCAAACAAACCAGCAGTAGTGTTCTGAATTCACTATTATTTTTAAGTACGTAACGTATTATTTGTAGAATGGACGAAAGGCTTCGAGAAGCAGACATAATAATGTGATAACGTGAAATATAAAAGTATTTAGTTCTTGCTATTGTAATTCTATTTATGTAGTAGAAAACCTCTTCGTTTTCAAATCTTCGACTGGATCGAGTTGCTTTCGTTCTTCTTTCTGTCCTTGTTCAAAAGGAATCTATGATCAATTCCAAGTCTCATTTGCTATGAAGATGCAGTTTAAGACTAAAACTCTGTAGGTGCAGTTTGGACACAGAAACTGTTATTTCGTGGTCGGAAACCGACATCGGACATATTCAATACTTTCCGAAACCTCACACGTACCTTAATAGTTACATGTTTCAATTTTTCAAACTCACTTCTGAAGTTAAATGTACATACAATACAAAAAGTACACAAGTCTTTATTTTGCTCCATATTTTTAAGCTGGATCCTAGTTTCTTGTAATTCTATTTCATGCTGGTCATATAAATTCAGTGCCATCGTCAGGTCGCTTTCGATGTTAATAGTGTTTATGTAGTCACGAGTACATATTAGAAGTAAGATCAGTTTTAAATCTCAATACTATGCTTATGTGCATTGAACGCATAATGTTCCTGTTCCTTGCGTCAAATTACAGGTTTTGTTCAAAGTTTAAGACATAAAAGAAAGTCATCTAGTCTGCAATTGTGCTATGTATACGTTTACGAATAATCGCTGCACAATCTGCTTTTCTGTACTACGATCAAGGAATGTGTGTTGAATACAAGCAAATTGTGCGTTTGGTATTTGTTCATTTGCATTAAAGGCGAAAACTAAAATGACGCTGAATGAAGAGAATAAAACGAGAACAAATTGTTGTTAACTTAACCCGCTGTTGATGTTCTTCTTTCTAATTATTTACTTGAGGATCTGCTGACTGCATCAAGAATCAGGATCAGAATAACGTAGGTATCCACTACTTCTATGGCTTGTAGGGAACCCTACGTTGAAACCCATCTGGGATTCCTCCGTCTTTTTATTTGAAAGACTTAATTAAAGAAAATAACCTTTTAATTCTATTCGGGTAAAGTTTTTAGCTTTTCATAGTTTACTTAGAAACATAATACTTCGTTTTATACGTACAATGGCTTTAAAAGCATATTTATTTTACTTCCTTGTCTGATTCACGGAACGGAAGGAGTCGAATGTAGTCAATTTGCACTCTGCATTCTTGGTCCAAGCAACTCAAAATTCACTCCGACTTTCCGGTTGAATTCAGGAACAGTAAGCACACGGTAGCCGCACATGGATAAAGTAATATGTTAACCATTGACTCGTTCATGGTAGCCACCCGTTACTTCCGGTTAAGTTAGGTTTTACGAAGCGCGCACAAGTGGTTACCAGTTACCACGGGCGGTTACCGCGTGCTCAATGTTCCTGAATTCGACCGAATTTCCTGACACGAGAATTTTTCTCTGGACAGAAGACTTTCCCTTAGGGACCTAAGAATATTCCTCCGAAAGCTAGGATTCTCTCGATTCTCGCGACTCGCGACGTCGCGACCGAAGAATTAAAGAGTCAGTTTATGTATTTTCTCGAGATTAAAAACTTTCATGAACATTCCAAGTCGAAAAATTGAAGTTTAGGTAGAGAAAATAGGAAATAATCACAATTTCTATTGATTTGCATTCCAAATAATTTTCGACAAACTGTTCCACAACCAAATAATGTTCTCGAACCATTAATTCCATCTCATTTTGTCTAGTATACAGTATTTACTAAATCCTACAATAGTTTTGTCATTCTGTCATTTCCCTTGCTTCCCTCCCGTTCCAGAAATTCGGATTATCTTAGCATGGCAGCAGTTAAGCTTCTCTCAATCAGGATTTAACGGAATAATTATCTGCTGACTAAAATTCGAATTGAGTTAAATACAGGATTTTGTTCTGACTTTTGTAATTTGTACTTTGGTTGGATTAGCTGCATTTCCAGTTCTCTGTTACGTACTGCGATCTGCGATTAGTTAGGGTTTAGGATAAAGAACATCAAACAGCCACTGGTGAACGCCCACATTCAATGCCTTTGTCTCTTTTTTTTTAGTGAAATGAATACTCCCGTTGTTCCCGTTCCAGTTGTTGACGCGTTGGTAGATTTTTAGGTGCATGTATTGATTGCTGTACTAACATTTTTGAATATTACTTACTGTGTACTCGTAGCAACTAGCAACTCATAGCCACTCAATGCTCTAGGCTTTGACTTTGAACTGAATTTCCTTATAAAATGAAGGTAAGCTATTATGCTTTTGTTGCGGGGAAAATCGGTAGTGTTAATATTGGATGGTATTATGCTTTCTACTCAGTTTTTCCAATAAAAAATACACGCCTTGTCCTTTTACTTGGCTCAGCCCATTAAATATGCATATTACAATTCCGAACATCCAGGTATGCTTCATTGTATCTACCTGTTGTTAGCACAACCAGTGAATATGGTACACCACTCCCTGTTTCCGGATTTACGTGGCCTGCCTTGCCTGGTGTCAGTCGTCGGTCGAATGGAACAGTTCATTCACTATTGTTGTAGGTTCTAGCATTGAGTGTGTAATTGTACTGTATACATCGGTCGTTTAATTTAAGCTATCCCATTCCCATCCCAAATACATACAACTAATTATTTTGCTTTTCCTTAATTACCGGACCAGTTTCCATCCATGTACTTGATTGAGAAACGTTATGTTGTGTTCAGCGTAGCCTTAAGATAAGCATATTATTGTGGTGCAGTTCGGTTGAAAAGGTTACGCGAATATTGGAATATTCGGTTGGAAAAGTGAAGTGTCTTTCAAATACAAATGTGCATGATGTACTCCGACATTGCTTTAAAATTGTGATTTTAACTGGTCAAAATGGAGGCTTGAAACGGAATATTGAACGTGGCAAAAATTTGGAGTTATGGTCTAATCTATCGTCGGATCTTCTCTTCATCAGACGTGATTTTCGACTTCGACCTGATCCCATTATTTTATTACCGATTCGGCCAGCGAATATCCAACAAAAAAGAGCAACGACGGTAATATTAAAAGCAAACAATAATAAGGAAATGCCAACACAGTACCGCGTACGTTTCCGCACTCTTTCCAGTAGCAGCAGTAGGCTAATGAATGATTGATGAATACTTTTCCACGAGGCGTGAACCAGTTTATGATTGTAGTAGATTTGCACTTGCAGAGCACGAGTATAAAAACGAACATATCGTATCGTAAAGGAGCATCAGTCAGAAGGTAGTTAAACCGGATGGAACTGAGTAGTTCGACATCATATTAATTTATGGAAATACTGATGCTGCCAGCTGGCACATTTGGATAATGATAGGTGATTTGGGTCTGGTTCTGATCCATTTCCTTGAACAATGAGTCCAAGCCAGATTCCCTCCTTGGATTTAACTAATAACAATTTTTTTATTAATCTCCAATATTTTTAATTTTATTAAGTAAATAAACTTTAACTCTTCCAGTTAATCTAGTATTTGAGTTGGGATTGAGATTGACCATATCACTATTATGGAAGGTGCTCGATTTGAATTTAATTGCAACCATAAAAGTTTTTTCGGAATGAATACGAAATTGGGACCGCCGCGTCTTTCCTGCCGTATCTCGTACGTCTCTCAGTCAATACAAGCTGAATTTCGACCAAGCTATTTAATTTACTGGACACGTGGGATTGAAGTAATCTCATGTGCTATATAAATCACAATAAGTTTTAAAGGATTCTGTGAGGGCGTAGCATGAAGTTATGATCCTTAATTTCTTTTGCAGTACAGGACATATGTCTGAAATTTTGTCAAATTTCGATTTTGGACCTGGCTGGTACTCACCAACTTCAAAGTCCGGCTCCCACCACCTTACCCTGACCCTAGTAGCTGTTAACCCTTGTAAAAGTAGATTCTTCGCGAGAGCCGCCATTTCAGAACCGCGTCGTACCAGCTGTTCTCTCTCGACCATTTTATCCGGTATCGAAACGGAACGGATAAAGATAAAAGTCACATAGGGCAAGATCTGGGCTGCTGTACTGTTGTGATGGGAAAACTCAATCAAGAATGATAGGGTCAGGACAGCGGTTGCACGATGACATGTTTGGGGTGACGCATTACGAATTGGCATTTAGCATTTGAAAAAATGTCTTCGCGTTAAGGCTCCTTTCTGGACCGTATTTTCATATGCAAGCTTTTGAGTTAAAACCAGGGTCACCCACTCTGATGAAATAATTGGTATACTTCTCGTTCTACCTCTAAGTTTCAACCGCCGAGCCGGTGGTCCTCCATCTCAAGTGTTTCCAGGGCAGCTTCATATTATCAGTGGTCGCCCCGATTGGCGTTTCATGGCGTTCTGTCGCTAAAATTATTTTACCAGCAATTTTTTAACCGTTGGAGACCAAGGACTACGTCCATTGTGCAATACAGAATACAGTATAAAACTTTAAAACGTGTCAAC
>JAQFYU010002563.1:0-11601 GCA_034694905.1 Ceratophysella granulata
ACATAATCAAAACTGACCAGACCAAAAGAACACAAGGATTTTAACTAGTAATTTTAAATCCATATCGGCGTTTTATTGGTTCTCCACAAAACAATCAATAGAAGCAGCAAAAAACTGGCTGTATCAGATGCTGCGGCGTGGAGTGCAAGTTCAAAACCGCAAAGCATTTGTTTGCTACATAATCAAAACTGACCAGACCAAAAGAACTCAGAATTTTCGACTAGCAATTTTAAATCCATGTCGGCGTTTTATTTGTTCTCCGCGAAACTCTAAAAAGAAGCAGCAAAAAACTGGCTGTATCAGATGCTGCGGCGTGGAGTGCAAGTTCAAAACCGCTGAGCGTTTGTTTGCTACATAATCAAAACTGACCAGACCAAAAGAACTCAAGGTGTTTAACTATTAATTTTACATCCATGTCGGCGTTAAGCAGCAAAAAGCTGGCTGTATCAGATGCTGCGGCGTGGAGTGCAAGTGCAAAACCGTGAAGCATTTGTTTGCTAAATAGTCCAAAATGATCAAGCCAAAGGAACTGTGGGATAGGGAAGAGGAATTTCAAATCCATGTCGGCGTTCGAATTGTTCTCTAAGAAACTCTAATTAGAAGCAGTTAAAAGCTTCTGGTGCTGCAGCGTGGAGAGCAAGTACAAAACCGCAGAGTGCCGATGATGCAACCAAATGACGCAGATTTAGCACGACTGTGCAAACTTTCGTAGTGCAAACTGTACACATATGAAACATCTTTAACTTTGAAAGCTCAATATAATATCGAATCTTGAGCTTTTATAATAAGCTAAATTTGGAAGATTTACGTATCATTGGATACTGAAATAATTTGAATTCCTTCCAGGAGCGATCAACGCCTTCGCGGTAACCGGAGAAGTTATACATGGTGGATACAATATCCCCTATAAGGTACTGATACGTAAATTGTATTTTCGTAATTTATTTATTTCGGTATACATTGTAGTGTGTACATGTAAGTCTTCGGAATGTCTCATTCCGCATTTAGATGTGTGACTTGGCTTGTTAGTCCTGAATATTCTCTTTTCCTTGTTGGAACTTAATATTACACTACTTTACCTTTATTGCTAATTAAGTAAGAGGCGGCGTTTAGGTTTACCTATAAAAGGGCGACCAAACCCGCCGCTCATCATCAATGCTCGGCTAGCGACTGGCCAGAGAGAAGCTAAGAGCTGGTGTCCAGTTCCCTTGGTCCAAGTCAGTGGACAAGGTTATGTATGTATGAAACCAGTTAAGCCTTGTCAGTAATACTGACGTGCGTACAGTGCCGTATGCAGCGGCTCGGTGTTGAGACATAAAATTATTGTTTCAGGATTTACCTTAGGTTAGGTATCTTTGTCTGTACGACATTCCATTCCTCTTCTTTATTGATTAAATTAATATTCATTTAACTAACTCTGAACCTGAGATCCCGCTCTCCGTGCTATTCATTTCTGAGTCATCTAGATTCAGATTCATGTGAGACTGGAGCTACTCATAGGTACTTAGTCCCACCATCTTACACCCACTCTTCAAACTTCCACTGTCTGGAGTCCAGTTCCATAAACTTCTGTTATATCGGAAATAAATCCAATTAAGAAGGGGAAAGTTCAGAGTTACTTCAGACTTTTAGTTAGGCTATAAGAGATCAATAAAGGGAACGATGGTTTCCAAAGTCTGTAGGACCTGCGAGTATGTATAAACGGACTATAAACCCCCCAATTTATTTTTATATAAGAGATTTTCCAGAATTTTGGAAAGATAAAAGAAATTTTAACAATACGCTCAACGTCAACGGATTTGCCCTGACTACGAAAATCGCATTGGATACTGAAAAAACAATTTAACCTGTCGGATCCATGGCCCTGGTCCAAGGAACGCGTTGAATTTTGCGCAATGAATTTTCATAGATTAAGTTCTTATGTTCTCCGTATCCAGGGTGAGCAGCTGCACAAGCCTTCGTTATGCCAACTTTGCTTCTTTCAAAAAATCATAAATCCTAACTAACTTTCATAATTCCTGTAGTCGGTCACAGTAATATCCATAAAAAAAAGTTTATCACACTCGAGTTCGGAATGTATAATTTTTTTAAAGAAAAGGAGCAATTATCGTATCCGCCCTGTATTTTGGTTTCCATATAAAGTATTGTGGACGTAATTACAAAACGCGATAATTACAATGAAGATTAACTACAGAATTCTTAAATTTACATCTTTGTAAATGCTTCATTGCATCTAAAAATTTGTTTTTTTATTTCCTTTCAACAAATAATACATCTATTAGAAGATCGTTTAGCTTCAATTTGATTCATATAAACCACTTCAATAAGCTCGTGACAATTGTCAAATGCCTTTCTAATGCAATTCGTGTCGAGTGCACAAGTGAATTGTGGGTAACAGAAATTCATTCCAGCCTCATCAAAATCCGGTGTGGCAATTTCCATAAACTTATTTCGAATGAAACACTTGGCTCGAGTCAACTCAGGATATGTCTCCTGTTCGAGATCAAAGTACAATGGTGATTGATAGTCTTCGAATTCAGGAAAGTAGATTTCCAAACATGATCTTCCAGATTTAATTTTCTGTTCCAAAATGTCAAGTTTGTTCAGTAGAAGAATGACGGTTCCAGTTCGTTTGTGTTGATTTTTCCAGAACGTACTGAAGAGACTGATGGACAAATGGAGTTCCGTCTCATCTTCGTCCCATAATTTCTTGTCGAAGGCCGAACAGTCAACCACGTAAATTGTAGCTCGGAGGTCAGTGTGACATCGGGCTAAAGCTTCTGCTCCGTGATTATAATGTGGGTCTCCAATGTCAAAGATGTGGAACATCTCATCGTCCATCTGTAATTATTAAAAAATAGGAATTTATATAATTGTTCAAGCTTTGCGAAGCACTAATTTCATTTGTATGGGCTCAATACAATTACATATTACAGCATAAAAATTATATTTTTCTTTAATGTATTGCTGATGTGATGATATGACAAGTACCCCTATCAATGAAATATGTTTTTCTTATTTTTTCCTTGGAAATTGGAATCCTTCCATCGCTTAAAAAACTTCAAAAATGTCGTTCATCATTTATCATTTACGATATTATCGATACAAGTTGAGTAATTTGTGGTCGGCCCAATATGACATAGAACGTAAGCTTTCTTCTAACAAGAATTTATTTTTAAAAAGTTGTTTGCAAACAAAAATACAAATGATCATTGCTACACGGTTAAATTGAACTAAATTGGGAGCGGAAGAAAATCGGAACGGTACTGAAATCCAACAGACTTAATTTGAATGTACTTTTCATGCATGCATGACAAAATTTCATCGAATTAAGTTGACGTCATTTCCATAGAACTCCATCGAGTGTACGAAAAACAGCAAACTTAAAAGGGAAAAGATAAATATTCGTACTTGAATCCGATTGAAACAATATCCGATATCATGAGGTTCTGGTTTTTTCAGAATTTTGAAGGATGATACAAGATTGTCTGTACGAAATCGTTGCAAATTTAGGTTACGTCGACATTTAGTTATAGGAATGTGTATGGAAAAACTGATATTTTGAGAAACAAAATAAAAGCTAGCACAAGAGGGCATATTAATGTTCTTGCCCGTGATTTAACCCATAATAACCCCAACATTAAAAACCGCGACATTGAAAACCCTGAATGAAAAGCCGCAAATTAAAAACCACGAACATAAAAACCGCGAACAATAAAAACCGCGTAATTAAAGTATTTTAGTAGCAAATTGAAACTAATAATAATAATATATATTCCAAGAAAATTAATAGTGACCCATTCGTTCGCGGTTTTTAATTCGCGGTTTTAATTCGCGGTTTTGGATTCGCGGTTTTAATTCTCGGTTTTGCATTCGCGGTGTTAATTCGCGGTTTTGCATTCGCGGTTTTTAAGGTCGCGGCTTATAATTTTGCGGCTATTATGGTGAACCATGTTCTTGCCACAGTGGATATACGAAATACGAAGGCGGTAAAATATATTCTGTCTTCTTCGTATTGCAACAACATGCTCATACCTCATAATCTGCTATATTGGAAGAACATTACACAAATTGGCGATTTTCTTTTACTGCAATCTAAAAAGGCAAGATATTTTTGACCGTCCTTGTAATTATGGCTATATCTATGTCAAGCCAACTTAATGCTAGATATACTATATATATATTCTAAAAATCAAGTGTTTGTAATATTCAAGGATTTTTCAATTGGCCTTTCCTTAATTTGAGGTCACGATCGCGAGCCCGTTTATTCGCATACATTTTCACATCACCGTTCAGTATTCAAAATTCCAATCTGCTCACCTGAAATCGTGTTTCCACAATTTCTTGAGCCGGACTACGGAATCGTAGTAGATCCTCTTCATTTGGAAGATAGTCGTGTCTCTTAATTATAAATATCCGATCAAGAAAATACCGAGCGCTATCTGGAAGCTCATATTCATTCGAACGATCTACCGCTTCCTGAACACCCTTGTCTTTCCATAGAATCTCTGCATTTTCGTAGAATTCAGCTGGACACTCCGAATCAGGTAGAAAGGTCATTTCTCGAATGAAATTTATCCGAGTTTCATTCTCGTCTGGGTTTTCCTGATAAATCGGTGGAATGAAGTTCCGCATGGCTCCAGTTATTGTGAGAAGGGCATCACAAATACTCGCGTTAATTTCTTGTATCACTTCGTATTTATCAATATCATTAAGTCCATCTCCATGAATAAGTTGGATCTGCTTCACAAATGTACTTTTGCCTGAGCCACGTTCTCCGAGAACCAAAATTCGGTGTGTTGATAAATAAGTTTGGTTGTCGTCACTGCTGAACACGGATGTTGGTTCCATTCCGGAATTTCCACTGTAGCAGTCAAACAAGGCTTGCATTATATGTATTTAATTCACTACGTTCCTGGCGTTTGTGATTTGCTTTTCAGGCAAGATAATTGAATTCAAAAATGTATTTCTTGGTATGAACGAAATTCATATGATCCACAAATTCACGCCCAAAAATTTACTATGGTTAATTGTACCAAATATACTAATACTAATATGTTTAATGTCAGTTGTCCATGTACTCTGCAATATGGAATATTTATTGCAAATACGTAGCGTTAAAGAACTTGCAACTAGTGTGAACTTCAAATATGTAATTTAGTATTTAGTGCCAATTATTAGAACCGACACTTCAATGCTTCTGTTTTACTTTAGGTCTTGTATATTGCAAATGCTATAGAGTGAAACCCGAATTTTTGCACAGCCCGGGACAACACGACCGTATAGAAGAAAAACCGAAGGAGTGTATTTGAGTTTATGCTTTGGGGTCTCCTGTGAAAAATCAATAGTTAGTCTAAACTTGTCTAAAGTAGAATGCGTACATAAGTTGAGGAATGTAAATTCTCCAAAAGGCAGTAAAATATGGTTCCAGTTTTTAGTTAGTGTCATTTTATTTACATACTTTTTGTAACGTAACCAAATTAGAGTTAAACAGTAATAATAAAATAACGTTACTGTTCCATGGGGGAGTACTTGACAAAAATTCGCGTTTAACATAGAAGCCATTTCCCGTTTTTGTAACTTCCATCCTAATTTGCCAATCTAGTTTCATAAATTGTAAAACACGAGTCTTCTATCAGGTACTACAATCTAATGTAATTCACAAACTCCTACAATTACAATATATAATTTTGAGATGCTGTGTGTGCTGTACTTTATATGTCACACAACGCAACTTTGGCAGCTCGGTTGCCAGGTTCAATATTCTGGCAACACATTTGTGCACGGAATCACTCTGTATAATTACAAGATAACTGTGTATTCGTCCAGGTGGCTTGTGGTGCACTACTCAATCTTACGAATGATTATAAATGAAATGAATATACTCATTATGTGAACGGGAAAATAGATGGCAAAATAAATTGGATGAAATTTACGTGTTTAGCAAATTCAATTCAATACACAGGTGAAAATAGCGAAAAACGTTGCACTGATTCAGGGGCTAGCTAGTTATATATTTTCACTAAAGCCCAAGTTTTACGAGGTAATAGCATTAAAATTATTATTATATAAACCTCCAAACGTAAAAACACGAAGTTAATTTTTGTTAGCATAGTACTTTAACAATTAAAACATTTTGCAGTGACCGATTTCTGTTAGTTCTTTCAACTTGATATTCATGGTCTCAAAAAATAATTTGAGATGCAAAATAGACGACTGTATATGCGGAGAGTGCAAAACTGTATCGAATTTCACATTATTAATTAAGCTCATTCACAATTTTGTTGTGATTAAATGGGGCAACTTGTGTTTAGTATTATCCATAAATATAAATTATTATGCCAATTTTGGAAGATTCGTAATTACCATATACTGTCATAGCTTTTATGAAATCTACTATTCAAAAATTCCGGTTAAAATAGGCGGATTCCTGTATCTTTGAATTTTGCCTGCAAGTCGTGCAATAAACTTTCACCGAACTGAATTTAAATTATTCAGTGAAGTTGTACAACTGCATGCTAGATTTGCTGTGTTTTATGTACTACGTACATATCATGTACAACATTCACACTCCATAACTTGCTTGTTCGCCAAGTTCGTATTGTTCTTATGTTTGCATTAGGATGTGATAGTAGACCAAATCCTGTCACGTCACTTTTCCCATCGCATCACACTAAACTTATTAAGCTAATTTCTCACTGGCTGTGTTTTTACAGCATTTGAGTTCTCCTTTCGATACTTTTATCTAAATACATATATACAATTATATGTTACTTAATGCCGATATTTGTCGTGTAAACAATAGATGTCAGAATTTCTATAGCAAATGTGCCTTAAAATATTAATTTTTTTTTTGCATTTACACCTAATTTGATAATCCAAAATAGAAATTAAATACTATGTTCCGATTCGAGTTTGCACCACTATTCCAGCTGAAAATTTTGCAAAGTAGAATCTAAATAGTTGAGAATAAATCTACATTTTGCATTAACAAATATTAATTTGTTACATTTTTTCGAAATATCTCGGAAAGATTAAAACTTCTAGTAATGGTATTTGTCTAATAAAGCTTAAGATTTAAAAAAAAACAAGACAATATTTTTATATTTTCCTTGGCGATTTCTATTGTTTTGCTTTTACTATGCTCAGCTTTAAAGCAGTTCAAACATATAAATTTTTTTTGACTGAAAAATAACAGCGGCTTGTTATATTTTGTAGCCATCTTTTATCATGTAATTTCACCGAAATATAAAATTTGGCCATTTTTCTGCTCTTTCGGCATACATAACACCATACAAGTTTGTAATGAATTCAGTATTTCATACATGCGTATGTGGATGTGGAATGTGAAAAGGAAAACTGGCAATCGTTGTTCCTGTCAATCATTAGTGGAATTCTAATAAGATAATCTTCACAAAGTATTAACTTTTACGATCTAGGCATATCTCAATACGATCAGTAGACAGAAGATTCCAATTTAAGGTTTTAGGCCATAGGGAAGTCTGAGCGGTTTAGGCCATGTTAAATTCAAAATAAATATACAAAGATGTAAGCGTCAATCATTTCTAACAACTCACATTAATTATAATTTGTTCATTAGTTAAATAGCTGGTCCCACTTTTTGGAAATTTAAGTCAGGCATATACATATGACCAGTGTCAACTTTTAATTTTATGGAAACCGATAGTCGAAAATAAGCATTTTATATTTAATATAATTTTATGAATTCACATAAGAATCCTAACATAAAGTTTCGTAAATCACAATTAAGTATATGTGTAGAACTATATTTTAAAACAATCTAACTCCACAAATAAAAAAATAGAAGGAAACTACACATTCCAATATATACGAGGCACAAGGCACAGCTGCAAGGAGTACAAGAATAGGATCTCAAGTACAAAAGTCATGCTCAGGCGATATTCTGTATTCAAATTTTCAACTCTTTTGAGTTTAACAAAAGGGAAATATGTATGCAGGGATAATTTGATTCTCGATCGTCTGATTTCTGATGATAGGATGAGTTGACTTTTAATTAGAAACTAGATCGAGTTTTAATTAAACTCGGCATGTATTGAAGAAAGAATGTGGAGAGAAGAGAAAAGGTGGTTTCACGAACGACGACTTGATCTTGAAAGATGATCATGATGATGAGAGACGGCGACCCATTGTGGAAGTGGACTTGCATTTTGCATTTTACACTTCCACCTCAGCATATCCACTTAATAACAGACACCCAAGTGCCGCTGGCCCATTGGCCCACATCTTCAGTTTTACTTCAGTTTGACACGCTGGCTCGACACGATAGCATATAGCAACCGTGTTTCAGTGTAAGTAGTATCTACATAATCCAATCAAGAAGTGCTTTCAAAAAATTGATCTTCCTAAAATCTTGTGAAAGTTAAGTGTTGTTGGTAGAAAATATAATAAATATCTGGAGCTTTGGGTGAATTTATTCGTAAGTTATTCTAGTTCATATTTATACAGTGCTGACCATGGTGAGCTGGTCAAAATTTGGCTGCGTGAAATACCGCCTTAAATGTCAGGATACATGGTATGCATGCCAAATCAGGTATAATGCATGGATGGGATTGCAAAGGCACTCAGGAAATTATATGATTGTCAAGTATAAAAAAAATTATATATCAGATCAATATTTTGACACCTCGACGTGGGCAGCGCTGTACGTGCGTCTTACTTCCACCATTGGCAATCAACCATGTACTTGTTAAAAACGTCAATTTAAATTTTTTTGCTTTAATGTTAAAACTATTTCCGTAGAAAATTGCGGTAGGCACGGGTTGACGCAAGTTAAATCACAAACTGTACAAACTGGTATTTTCATGTGTAGTGTAAGTGTAAAATTAAATGTTTAAATATGCTTCATGTGATTGAGGTTAGGAAAATTAGAAAAGTAGGTGAGCTTGCGTAGCTTGATTTCTTAATAAACGATAAAATTTTGAAACCAATATCGGGGAAAATATAAAAAAATAGAACAAAAAATAGAAATTCAAAACTTCAAAGCAAGGAAATACGAAACATTAGAGCACCAAAAACCGAAAATTAAGTACGATTATTGGTATTTATGAAAAATTATTTGTACCATAGCAACAATTCAAAAATAATAGGTAAAATTAATCAACCAATTATGGATTTCATTTTTATTGAATCAAATTTTCATCTACTTCAGTTTCGACAAATTAGTGAAGATTTAGATCTCAACTTTCGATTTTGGGGCAAGCTGAGAATCTCTTGTATTTTAATCAAAGCATTCCGATCTCAGCCTCTCTTCTTATTACTTCGACGACGACGTAAACTTAATTAAATTGAGATTGAGTATAACCAATCAGGGTTTCGGATTAAACTCGCTTTGACAATTTTTTTTAGCAAATCTGAGCAAATCATAAAATAACATCAACTTGTTTCAAATTAAAGTTTACCCAAGAATATTCTGCGCATTTTTTTGGAACAATTCATCAAGAAGGCTTTTAGGCTTTCTATAAACTGTTTTTTTCTGTAGTCCGACTTACTATCGTATGCACTAATAACGGGTGAAAAATGACATAAAATAGGAATGCACTTTAAATGCTATGCAGTGAGATATGCTAGGAAAAATAGATTTTATGCCCAAAAAAACGTGTAAACAAGTACGAATTTTTTTTAACTTAGGTGTTGATAAATTCAAACACTCTTTCAGACATTTTGGTAATATGCAGACAAACAGTACAAATATGTCTCAATACAACCAAATGTGCGCCAAAATTTGAAAATCGTCAAAAAAAATGCAAATATCCAATAGAATCTCAGAATATGCCAAACTAGGCGGTATAGAATTTTGTTATCGGAGTGAATTGTTGAAATATTAGACACAAGCGAGCCCCCGAAAAATCTTTTCTTGCAAAAGAACACCTACCGATTGATCAAATACAATTGAAGTAAATATTCATCAACGGGACTATCGTGTAATTTTGAAAGCCTTAATTATTGTAAGTCACTACTAGGAATGGAGGCATTAACGATTTATCAAAATCAGATATTGACCCAACTTTGTGTCAAAATGGAGAGAAATTGGGCACTGGGCCATCCATCAGCTCCAATATAAATATCGTGTAATGTCGCCTTACTTTTGCATGTGCAAATGTTGACCAAGGTTCTGTTTTGCTAGCCAAGGTGACTCAGTATCCCGTTCCCGTTCCATATTTGCATGAATCTCTTTTTCGTTTCCTTTGATGAATGGTTAGAGATTGGAGTCGTGTGAGTTTACCGTTAAGTACTAATTATAACCTGTACTTTATACTTAAGTCATATGTAGAAAGTGTGTGGCGCATATTGCAGTGCCCAAGACCCAGGACGGACATTCGTCCTCCACTTAGTGTTTATAAAACGGATAGCCTACGCAGGTAGGTGGTGGTGGCCTATATTTAGCAAATTAATATTGCATATTTTTAAATATAGGGTATGAGAAGGAACCTACTTCTTAATCTTGATCTAAACCCTCAGTGACCAACTTGATCTACATGTTTTCATTTCCTCATTTACGATTATTGTTTGTAGTCGACATGCAAATATTTTAAGTCGACTTGAGTCGACATAACTAAGAACGACTCATAAAAATGATCTAACTGGAATACCTGGCATCTTGCAACAGAGCCTTTAAATAGGCGATTTGGTACTTTCCTACGATTATTCTATACTATATTGCACTAATTAAGATCTGAAGCAGAACCAGTAGCGATTAATTGCATAATTTATATGGTACATCGCGTAAGTAGCGCGATAATTTTATTTAAATATTTTATATTATTTGACAGTAAGCTGGATAATTTAATTGTCAAGGTAGGCCTTTTAGGTTTAAAATTTTTTTTACTCCAATATCTAATTTTTGTTTTAACGCCTTAGACAGTGCATAATTTCTCAACTCCTCAAAACCAAATTATTATGATTTTTAACGTTATAGCTAATGAACTTTTTGACATTCTTAGTGGAAATTGTAAATAGCCATAAAGAGCATCAAAATGGGAAGTAGCAAATTTTATAGGCATCCAGCAAATTAAAGCATTATTTTTAATGCCTGAAAATATAATTTAAATTTTGATGGAGATTTTAGAAATAAAAGTTAAATTAAAGCCATTAAATTGTCGTATTAAAAATTCAAAATCCTGTGTTTGTGCGAGTACAACATGTCATTGTTTTCATTATGCACTGGCACTGTGTGCAGATAAATTCCTACCTTCCGTCAACAATAATGTCGTATATGCTAAATCCTAATGCAAAATATGACACATAAACTAAACAGACAGATGTGCCGTGAGGCGTACCTGCATATTTTCATCCGGGTTTGGAATTTCACATTACGTAAGTAACACATAGTTTCAAGCTTTGTTTTTAGTATTATGTCATAATTTACATATGATACAATAGAGAAAGCTATTTCTCACTACTGCATGTCGGAATTTACCATTAAGTCATCATAATCAGACGTAACATTACAGCAGACCATTTCCGTCTATGCACTTATTGAATTTTTTAGCAATATCAATTAATTAATGCACATTCCTGATTTAAAAAATTCTGTTCGTACGAGGTTTTCATTTGAAATGC
>JAQFYU010002564.1:0-11599 GCA_034694905.1 Ceratophysella granulata
TTTGTAAGCAGTACATCGGTTTGACAGCTTGGAAACCGGTTACCGAGTCATACGCAAGGCGAGATGAAAAATTACACACTACAGTTACAATTCACGTTCATAATGGTCAGTCAAAGATGCCAAAGGCTGTTCGTCTGCCAATGTTATTCTCTACATAGACGTTATTCTCTAGGCGTTAGAAAGACGCTTGTTACGCAGGAATTCAAAATTACTCGAAAGCTTCTCTGAATATACAATTTAGTTGACGTTGTTCCTACATATAGTCAGACAAGCACAGCACACCTCTTCTCAAAGACTGTTTAATTCACTTAATATCAGCTAATTTAACAATGAGTACTGAATATAATATTTCTTGGCTGAGACTTTTCGTTATTGTCGTGGTCGTGATCCTGTTGATGGTCAAAGTGGCGACGATATACTACTCGAGACGGAAATTAGCACCAGGTAAATCCAGTAAATCTATTAAACAATTGCTGAAGCTCACTTGACAGTTTAAAAAAAAATATCTGTGTGCATTAGGTCCAATCGCATGGCTTGGACTAGGAACAATTCTAGAGCTGAGAGCTACAAAGTACCCTCATTTGGGAATGGTCAGATTGGCCAAGAAATACGGACCAGTTATGGGAATTGGATTCGGAACCAATTATAGTGTCGTAATTTCTGGTTACGAAGAGATGGAAATGCTGTTCAGTAAACAAGAAACAATTGAATCTCGTTTTGAATTTCCTTATGTTGAAGATAGGAACTTTCATAAGGTTTTGGGTATGACTGCTTCATATTTTATTTGAATTTTAAGTCTTTTTCTAATGTGATTTCTTTTACTTGCTGGACAGGAATTATCTGGGGTCGGGGGGATCAGTGGCGGGAAATGAGAGGGTTTACATGGAACGCGTTACAAGAATTCGGTTTTGGCAAAAACGGAGCTACAAGTACGGATGCTTTGCTGGCGGATGGTATGTGTGAATTGGAGGAACACCTTCGAGCTAGTATTAAAAATGGTTCTGGAATTTGGTCCGTGGACTCTGATTACTTACTTCGAAGCGGTATTAATTTTCTCTGGAGCTTCGTTAGTGGTTACAGACTGTCGAACAATTATGACGAGAAGCTGTTGGAATATATTCGTCTAAACAATCGAGTGGCACATGTGATGGGACCGAAGAATATATACAATGCCTATCCGTGCCTGAAGCGATGGTTCCCATGGCTTGTTCAGCATAATGTTCATCTGCGGGTTCATGAGGATATGCAGAATTGGATCCAGGTTTGTCAGTTTCAACGAGGAACTGAAAAGATTACACAAATGTTCGACATGCTTTTTTCCAGGAGTTAATCACCGATGCTGAAATACGACGAGAGAAGAGAGCACATCGAGAACCTCGAAGCTTTGTTGAACTCTTTCTGGATGAAATTCGACGGAATGAGGGCAAACACACCAATTTTACACGTATGAAGCCATTGTATGGCATCAAATGAAATTCTACAAATTGAATATAATTAAGGATATTTGATTTTGATAGGAGAACAACTCGCTATTATCTTGCTCGACATCTTTTTTGCTGGTTCCGAAACGACAATGAACAGTCTGAATTGGGCAATTTTGTACCTGACTTTGAATCCCGAGAAGCAAGCGAAGTTGAAAAGTGAATTGACGATAACGACGCCGATATCCGTTAAGCAGGCGGCCGAGTAATTAAGCTCAGACACAATTCTCGTCGTTTTTTAGCAAGGATTTTACATTGGGGCGTAATTTACGCTTTGTATTTTAGGTTACCGTATTTGAAGGCTGTAATTCTGGAAGTGCTGAGATTGGGCAACCCTGTTCCACTAGGAGCACCACGAATGGCTGTGGCAGATATTCATTTCCAGAACTATCTAATTCCAAAGGTTAGTTTTTAAAATGATTCAACAAATGTCATTCTTTAATTTCCATTTTTTCCCAGGGAGCAGCTATTTTTAGTAATATGACCTCAGTATTCATGGACGAAAGGTTTTGGGGTGATCCAGAATCTTTCAGACCTGAAAGATTTCTCAATAATTCAGGAGCAATTAATTCCCGTTATGAAGAACGCATGGCAGTTTTTGGATTCGGTGAGTCAATTTTTTGATATAATGCCTTAAGTGTGTAAAATATTAAACACTAATTCTGGGGAAAAAATGACACTGATTTATAATTCCGTTAAATAGTTAAAAGCACGTATACATAGTACAAATCATGTTGATATAAACTATAGGCGGGCGGAACTGCATTGGGAAATCTGTAGCCTGGAACATTCTGCTGATGCACCTGATGACACTCTTCACCGTTTTCACCTTTGAGGTCATTCCTGGCCACGAACCTTCGGCCAAGGATCCTATTGCAACTACCAGAATTAGGCCAAGACCATACACCGTGCGAGTTGTTTCAAATGAAACTGAGATATAAATAAATAATTAAGCAACACAATTTACTCAATCGGAATCCTTTGATTATTTCGTTTTATTTAACTCAATTAAAATATGAAATGATCCTGACGAGACTGTTCAAGTTCTGCCGGATCCACGGGTTCCTGCTCCATAACACTTGTCAGAAGGACTGACAGACTTCGTATTGTCCTACTTGCTTGAAGAGCGCTACTCCTCAGTGGTTTGTCACCCAAAATGATTTGGAACTTGTTCTTGAGCTCGATGGCCATCAGAGAATCCACGCCCAGCTCATTCAATTGCTGGTCAACGTCCAGTACTTCATTCTGTGGAATGTTCAGCGTCTGTCGAATGATTGCTGTGACGTAGTCTTCCAGTATCTGAAGTCTTTCCTCTGTGCTTTCTGCCGTTTTGACCTCATTAAACATGTAGTCAAACTTCTCAAGGCCAGTTGAGTTCGAGCTTCCCTTGGATCTCATAAGGTCAAGGTACTTGCCCTGTCGCAAGATGTTGTCAATGACGTTCCAATCGCTCACTTCAGATACGCCTACTTGAACTTTTCTGGAAGACATGATCTGCTCAAGGGCAGCTATCCCTTGCGCTGGTGTAAATATCCGGAAGCCGACGAACGTTTCAGAGGTCGCGGCAACCGAAGCAGCCGCTCCAATATCGCTCCAAGCCCCTTGACAAAAGAAACGACCAATGTTATTGTTAGGTCCTAAAATAGGAATTGAACTGGGTAAAAAACTCTGCATCGTGCCCCTTACCCCAGTTGATCGTCGAACAGGGAAGACCCATTGAGACGCGGGAATGGGCCAATGCATCCAGATATCTGTTAGCCGCAGTATGATGACACTGACCAGGCAGGGCAAATAAACCGGAAATTGATGAGAACATGTTGAAGAACTCCATGTGCCTGTTAAGCGTGAGATTGTGGAGAAACCAACCGCCGTACACTTTGGGTTTCAAGACATACTGAATGCATTCAGCTGTCTGCTTGTCTATATTTCTGTCAGCGAGAACACCAGCCGCATGCATTATTCCACGGAGGGGCGGAAGTTGGAGTTGATCGATATGCTCAAGGACCCGTTTACAACTTTCGTAGTCGCCTACGTCCGCCTAAGGAAAAAAACAATTTCTTTTTGACATTTGAACAAAGATTTCATTTGTTTATCGAACAAAATCTAACCTGAATAATCAGAATATGACCGCCTGCACGGTTCCATTGATCGATCATGGAAAGAATTTGGAGAGATGGTAGGCTTCTTGCCATTAAAACGATTGTCTTTGCGCCCATCGTCAGCATCCATCTTGTCACTTCGAGTCCGATTCCACCCAGTCCACCCGTTATCAGGTAAGAGCTCTTGTCATTAAACAGGAAATGCTTCTGTTCGAATTTACCATCTTTGGAAGGCGTGAAGACTGGAAACTGAAGAATTGTTTCACCAATCTGACCAGCATCAGGACTGACATCTGTCAATCGGAACAGAGGGAAGGATGCACTAGCTACGCATTTATAGGTTCCATCATCGAAACATTTCTCAATTTCTCGCAAGTCCTTTTCACAGAAGCTGGTTTTTAGACAAACAGCAATAGGTGTTTCATAGGATCTGGAAATGGTGTTCTTGAGTGAGTCTAGTACAAGCATTCCGTCCGAGATGCTTGGCGCTGCCTTTAGAACATGTTTGATACCCAAGTTTCTTAAGTAGGCTTGCTGCCTTCGGGTATGAGCTGTGACGTATATTTCTGCGCCAGCCAATCGGGCGATTTGAATAGCTGCAAGGCCCACACCGCTCGTAGCATCAAGAATCAAAACTCGGTCTGTCGAGGTCAATCTGCCTATTTCAAGTAGAGCCTTGTGAGCGACGAGGAATGCTTCTGGAATGGTACATGCTTCAACGAAGGTCATATGTTTGGGTAACTTCATGAGTCGGCTTTCGGATGTGACGACATGGTTTCTTAATCCTGCAGTTTCTTCAGTCATTCCAACAACTTCGTCTCCAACTTGAAACCGGGTGACTTCATGACCTGCTGAGACTACTACACCTGACACGTTCAATCCTAAACTTCTAGCTCGGACTTGAATCTCAACGCTGTGCCCAGCAGGAAGTGATTCCTTGACAGCTGGTCCAAACTGAATTTGATCCAAATTTTCAGTATTGTTGATAGATTTGAATCGATGTGTTTGTGGAATTGAAATCGGTTCAACTGACGCCATTTCTAAATATTTCAGTCGAAGCACAAAGGTAGAATTTCCTCGAAATGCAGTGAAGAATTCGTCGTCACTGTTCCAGAGTTGTGAGAGTATTTGATCTTCTTCGAAGGGCGTTGGAACTTGTTCTAAATCCATTAGGGAAATATTGAAATTTGTGTTTTCATTTCGAAATACTTTCATGATTCCCCAGGCCGTGGCGCCATTTGGATTCCCAGGTTCGGAATCCTCTCCGATTGTGTAAACGCCTCTAGTGACCACGACGACCTTTGGCCTCGAATTGTGCCCTGTCGGGTATTGCTCGCACCATTGCAGAAGCTTGAGTAATCGTGAAGTGATCCTTTGCTGAGTTGTCACAATGTCCATCGATTCAGATTCGGTACAAAAGTAGAGCACACCTTCAACATTTGTGCCTTCAGACTCATCTGAGATCACACGTCGATCGTAGTCACGGAGTTTGCTGGAAATTGAAGTGCTCAGTTGACACTGACCTTCATCTGACACCACCAGCCATTGTTTTCCAGAACATGAGGGTTGAAGTGAAGAGGCCTCATCTGCATTTTACGGTTTTTGTTTAGATTACAAATTAGAAATTATGTTTTACGCATTTTTAAACTTGAACCAACCTGCCGCATTTCTTGCTGACAGCACACCAAAGAACTTGCCAGGATTCGTCCCAATAGAATCAAATCCAGCATCTTTCAAGTAATCTGTCCACTGCTTTTCGCTCGCCAAGGCGGAGAGTCTGCTGTTGTTTGTCCGAGAATCACTGAAGCTCCACCATCCATCCGTCATTCCAAATAAGAAAAGAATGAAGGCATGCGGCTCAAACGCCTCGCCCAACATCACAACACCGCCCACCTTCAGAATCTTCTTCACATTCCTCAGAGATTCCACAATGTTCTTGGTTGCATGAACCACCTGAACACCTATGACCACGTCAAACTCGTGAGGACAAAAGCCTTGGGACAAAGGATCTTCCTCAATGTTCAGAAGTTGGTAGGACATATTTTCCGAGTTGCTCTCAAACTTCTGCTTGGCTTCTTTGAGGAAGTAGGTGGAAATGTCAGAGAAAGTGTATTGGAAAGGGATGCCCAGGTTCTGGAGACTCGAGAGGAAGAAGGCAGTAGAGCTTCCTGACCCCGCCCCAATTTCCAGAACCCTCACAATCCCATCCGATGACTTCAACTTGGAAACTGTTTCAGTGAAGGAAGCACAGATCAACTTGTTGGCTTGTTTGTACAGGAGTGACTGGTTGTAGTAGTCAAAGGCTCCTTGATCCGGCTCGTTCTCAGGAAAAAGAAAGGTCAACGGCTTCATTCGTCCGTTCAGAATTTGTGGAAGGCAGAAACGAAATCTGGAAATGAAGTAACAATAGGACTTAAATACGGTCAATAACATTGGACACCTACAAACTCATTACCTGTCACTCAGCTTCCTTTCAGCTACGAGGAACGGATCTGTATTTGCCACAAGCAACATTTCCACTTCCGCTGCAGAAGGCATTGGTCTGAGCACCTTGTAAGATTCTGTGTTCTTATCCAATACAGCCAAATACCCACGATTCTCCAGTTCATTGAAATACAACGGAATGATTCGCTGATTGACGGAAGAAGTCAGAAGTGACTTCCAGTCCGATTGTTTCAAAGTATCACCGACTGATGGCCAAGGCCAGCAAACTGTCCGAATGGCGTCCAGGAAGCAGTAGAATGGATACGTATTAATTGAGTCAAAGTTCTTTGTAGCATTCTCCGACTCTTGAATTATTTCTGTAAAAATCCTGGAGTCGCTCAATCCTGGCAACACAAGATCAGATGTATCAATGCGAGCCGTCGTTTTCCCAGTGACTTCCATCCAGATGTCGGCCATGTAGTCAGGTACTTGGTGTGAATCTGCTCGTAATGCCCTTGTCAGGGATGACACAGTTGTTTCTACCATCTCGATCCCTACCATTACTGCCAACAGAATCCCGGAATCCGTGTACAATGTCACAATTTCTGTTTTAAGGTTCACCTGGATGAAACAGAATTAAATTAACGCTCTGTATGAATATGCGTAGCAGCACAATATGAACGTAATTACCCTTGCATACAAATCCTTGGAAATCGTCTTGGAAAGCCAAGTGAATTTTCGAATCCCGACAGGCAAATGGAGGCTTTTGAACTCTTGACCAGATTTACGAAAAGCGAATGTTTGAATCATGGCATCGAGAATTATGGGATGACAAATGTAGTCTTGGCTGTCATCAGGCGCTGCAATATGAGTTAAAGTGTCCTCCTGTCCGTACCAGACTGAAAGAAGGCTCTGGAATTTGGAACCCAACTGGATCCCGTTGTCTGCAATCGCTTTGTAATAATGTGTCAGGGATTCCTTGGCATGTGTTAACTTGAAGGCATTCAAATCAAACGGATCATCCGTCAGAAGTTCTGAACAGAGAATGAATTTTGCGCTAGCATGTCTTCGCCATTTGTGAATACAATTTTCGAGTTTTCTGTGAATGGACACTTCGTACTCAATTGGATCGCCTGCTCCGGCTTGCATTTTCTGACGCACGAGCGTTTGAATTCTGCATTTGCCGTCGAGTGGAAGGGCTGCTTCAACGACAAGATTCTGAATTGTAATTGGAAACCTAGTTCGGAGAATTCAATTTATTTATATTTTGCTCAAGAGCTTCAACCATCAACTGTAGTGTTTCATTTGCTATTTCATACCTGTTCGTAGCTCCACCTTGAAGCACTTCCCTTCCAGCGGCTAAAAAAGATTCGAGCATTCCTGCAGCAGGAACAATGACTTTGTCAGCCACTTTGTGATCCTCCAAATAGTCCATCTGACTCAACTTGTAGATTTGAGTGAAGATGATGTGGTCCAAAGGTGTTTGGATCTGGTGACCGAGGAACGGGTGGATTATAGGACTCTCGTCGTTCTTGCTACCCTGGAAGTCCACCCAGTGCTTTTCTCTCTGAAAGGGGTAGAGCGGCAGATTGACCCTCTTCCGTTGAATACTGTACACGGACTTCCAGTCAAAGTCAACTCCTGCAGCGTACAATTTTTGCATTGCAGTGTAGAATGAAGTCACGGGGTCCACGTTACGTCGCAGGGAAGGACAGAAGATTCCTGACCCCGACGCGTCAGTCACATTTGTCATGGCGAGGCCGAGTAGGATGGGCTGCGGTCCAATTTCAACGAGTAATTTGCAGTCTGACCATACTAGTTGAATTGCATCTGCAAACCGTACGCTATCCCTTAAGTGTCTCTGCCAATATTGCCTGTCAAAGATGAAAATCATTAGTTGAATCAACTCTTTTCTTGTCTCCGAAAAGTTACTTTCACCAACCTGTCAAATTCCAGACTGTCCATGACCTGAGCCAAAGTTCCCGAAACGTAAGTGCAGACTGGGTCATTAATTTCAACTTTTTCAGCAATCGTTCCGAATTCCTCCAAGATGACGTCCATTTCTGCAGAATGAAACGCATGTGTGGCGGAAATCTTGACTGTAGAAACCTTGTTATTGACGCAGAAGGTCTCAAATTCCTGGATGACCTCTACCTTGCCAGACACGACAACCTCTTCGGGAGAATTAATGGCTGCAATGTCAATCCAACACTTTGGCGAATTTTTCACGAATTTTTTAATGAGTATTTCTACTGATGATTTGGGTGCTCGAACTGCCAGCATGCTTCCGGTCGCTAATTTCTGAACAAGTTGACTCCGGCTTATGACTAGTTTCATTCCGTCTTCCAAACTTAAAATTCCGGAAGAAACGGCAGCTGCAAACTCGCCCACGCTATGTCCAAGCACACAATGCGGCATGACCCCAAGAGATGCCCAGATTTGGAGTAGACAATATTGAATGGAGAAGATTGCTGGCTGGCAATACAGAGTTTGATTCAGGAGATCTTCCTTTTCCCACATCACGTTTTGGAGAGACTCGTGCAAACTATTCTCAAACAGTTGGGAACAACGGTCAAAAGCCTTTCGAAAAGCAGGGAATTCATCATAGAGACCCTTGGCCATACCAACGTATTGCGATCCTTGACCAGGAAATAAAAACCCAATCTTGGGTCTAGTTGTGGGCACTTTTCCCTGTATAAAATTATTTTGCTCCAATTTAGTACAGAACTGAGTTGTGCTGGAAGCCAGGACAGATATTCGATGTGTCAGATGAGCTCTTCCCATATTTGCGCAGTAGGCAATGTTTCGGAGAGATTCTTGTGGGTTTCGCTTAAGAAATTCAACGTATTTCGCAATCAAGTTTTGAAGTGCATTTTCTGATTTGGCTGAAAATGTGATCATTTCCTGGGAGTTGGATGAATCCAAGTTTAGTGAAGGTTTAGGCTTGGGTGGTTCTTGCACAATGACATGGACGTTCGTGGCACTCATGCTGAAGGAACTGACGGCTCCAATTTTCTTGGCAGCTCCCCAATGTGTCAGTTCCATTGGAATCCGGGCTGGAATCCGGTCCAAGTTAATTCGAGGATTAAGACTTTTGAGATTGAGATGGGGAGGAATGGCGGAATGCTGAAGGCAAAGAATCATTTTGATCAGACTTGCCATTCCGGCAGCGGCTTCGCAGTGACCAATATTCGTCTTGACTGAGCCCACAAATAAGGGCTCAGTTCGGTTTTCTGAGTATGCCTGAGCAACAGCATACATCTCAATGGGGTCACCTAAAACATTGATAATTTGAAAATTAAGCCCATTTTTTGGGAATTATGTGCTACTTTGAGCTGCTTCTTACCCACAAATGTTCCAGTTCCATGTGTCTCAACAAATGTGACATCAGCCGCGGACACACCGGCTCGTTTCAATGCAGCACGGTAAACTCTTTCTTGAGCCTGTTCATTCGGTGTTCCAAAACTCGTGCCTGACCCATCATTATTCAATGCTGAACCCTTGATAATGGCTAGAATTCTGTCACCAGATTTCCATGCGTCCTCGAATCTTTTTAGTACAACGACTCCACAACCTTCGGCCCTGCAAGCACAATAGCAAAGGTGAAGAATGTCACACAATCAGCAGCAGTTTTGGAAAATCCTGACGTGAAGTCGAAATGGGTTGCAATTTGCATACCCAAATAATATTTACCTGACAAATCCATCAGCACTTTCGTCAAAGGTCTTGCACTTATGATCCTTTGATAGAATGACTGACACATTGCTGTCACCCGTTCCCGAAGCTAGGTTGAAAGGGAGTAGAATGAGGTTGACACCGCTGACAAGAGCCATTGACGTCCCACCAGCTCGAAGTCCTTCGCAAGCTAAATGCAGCGCATTGAGTGAAGAAGAACAGCCTGACTCGACAGCCAATGCAGGTCCATTCAGTCCCAGGAAATAGGAAATCCTCGATGCTGTTGCACTAAACTTGTTACCCAAGAAAACATGAAGAAAGTCCGATGCCTCATCGCTTTCCGCAACTCGCTTGGGGTCAGTGATGATTTTTTCGTAGTCATTCTGCCAAGTCCCAACATAAACACCCGTTTCCGAGTCACGAAGTGCTTGGGGATTGATTCCAGCATCTTCCAAACTCTCCCAGGTCACTTCAAGCAGGAGCCGTTGTTGTGGGTCAACAAGTTCCGCCTCCCTTGGACTCATTCCAAAGAATTTGGCGTCGAATTCGTCCACCGGGCACTTGAGGAATCCCGCCTGCATTTCTCTCGATTCCTCTGGACCGTGGAATGGGCGATCGGACGGAAATCGACGGATTGCATCTCGACCTTCCGACAAAAGATTCCAGAATTCTGCCGGATTGTTTGCTCCTGGATAACGACAACTCATGCCGATCACGGCAATTGACCCGCTCAAGTCACTGTGCTCATCTGTGGGGTCAAACAGAAGGTTTATATTTGACATTATTGAACTTGTGCATGTGGGAGTGGGATAGCAAAATCATGATGCACCATTCATTATCCGTCCGATTTGACAAAATTTAGAAAATTCGGGCTTTGTTCGGAGTCGAATTTATGGAATATAATGAATTTCTCTTTAGAAGAATTTAATACTATGTAAAACGTCAAACAGTAACTAACTACTGAGTAATACCATGTTGATCCATTGTTCTGAGTCAGGCGAAAAAAAGTTACTAGTGTTGCTATTACTCGTTTAGCTGATTTAGGGAAATCCTTAAGTTGTGAGCCCAACTAAGCAATTAACGTGTACTGTGCTCACAAGTGTCTTTTATACGTGTACTTTTTTAAATGAAATCACGAACTATTTTTCTTCATAAAAAGAACCCTTTGACTGAACAGGTTGCAAATAAAATAAGTAGGAAGCATACATGAAATTGTGTGTTCTTAGAAAGGGTCAAAATGGCAAACATTATATTTCCTAACCAAAAATGATTTGGTACTACAAACAACTCATGTAATTAAGTCAAAAAAGTTCCCTGAACTTGGGACGCAAATCGCAATTCGCAGAGAAAGTAAGTGTTGTGAATTGTGAACAAGCCTAACGAGTTTCTTTCTCGTTTAATGCTAACCCCCGAACTCGGCAAATTCTGGGTAAATTCTACCCGTTCTACCTTCACAAACAAGTTTTTTCGCCTTTTCAGCTGAATACAATAATCAACTCTTGTACTGTGTATGAATTGAGTTTATGATTTTAGCCATGCACGAACAGATAAAACTGCTTTTCCTCGAATATCCAATGATACATTTGAGGTTCTTGGATTGCGTTTGTGAAATATTCTACGAAGAAATTAAACATTGGTTGAAAACACGAATTCATTGAAATGATTTATTGAAATATTTGATTACACATTACGTATTCGTATTAGTGAAAACCCGGAACTTGATAATCCCAGACTTCATATATTTAATGGAATTCATTATTTTCCCAACAATTTCGATTTTCTGGAATTCATGAGCACTTTATACGGCTTGGCATGGAGGAGCGTGGATTGATCTGGCTCGAGCGTTGGAAGCGTTTCATCTGAAGGGCTTTGGAATGTCAACTGCTGCAGCATTGAAGTCAGAAATAGGAATAGGCCGTC
>JAQFYU010002565.1:0-11597 GCA_034694905.1 Ceratophysella granulata
TTATTAATATGGTTATCGTTACTTTCTCTCGCTTAAATTCTTACTCGAAGCTGAGACAAAAATATACCAAAACAAAATGTTTTTCTAGAAAGCATAACTTTCAGATACAGTATCGTAAATATTTTTCAAATATACTGTAGAATACCTTTCGTTTTGTTGTCGCTGTTTTCAAAATTCCGAGCTAATTGGTATTGGTAGGGGAATGTTTCAGCATGGAACATGTTCTAACCCAAGATCACAACGATTCACACCGGCCTCGCCTTAATTTCCTTTTATATTATATATTTTTGAATATTTAAAGATAAATTAAAGCCCATATTTTGACGTTCTTCTAGGTTTGGTGGATATTTTGGAGTTTCTTATTTAAATTTGCAGATTTAATTCATATATTGACAGTTTTTGAAGGTTTTTTCCGATGATATTAATTTTCCATTCAAAAATCGTACCAGGTTTTGGCTTGTTGCTTGTTGCTGGCAGTAAAATTTATTGCGTGGAATTTTAAGCATTAAAAATTGCACAATAGGCACTAAATCTTTTCAATATGAATTTTTGCATGAATGCCGTTTTTTGCTAAGCTTTTTTTTGGGACATATCTGAGTGCGTATTTGGAGCATTTTTAATGCGTACGAATCTTTCTCTATCAATTATTGACAATACATTTCGTTAGATTCTTTGCTCATTCGAATTTGAAAAGGCCGGCCACGTCACTCCCAGTCGGTGCTAATGCTGAAAATTATGATGTTATTCTTCTCGTGCCTTTGAAATTCCGCCAAATGAAAGTTCATGTCAAAATCGATAATACAAATTATTTTTGTGCAACATCGTGCTAAAGATGTTGATAAGTACCCAGCTGGATTCAAAACCAGTTGAACACTTGAAAATGCTATTATTTCGCTGAGTAAAAAATGTTGTCAATTTTAATTTCAGAAATGTTTAAAACTTTTTCAAACAATCTTATTTTGGTTCCAAATTTTGTTCCATAAATGACTAAAATCCCAACTTTTTACATATGTCTACCTACATCTGGATTTCTCACATTCATAGCGTGAATCCACTGTCAGTTGGCCGTCCTATCCTGGAATGACGTTGGCTCTCTGAATGAGTTTAGACTTGCATTCGATATACTAGAGCGACGGACAGACCGATGCGTTCCGGATTCTATTTTTTTTTCTGTCCAAGAAATATCTCGGAATCCCGAGAAAACCTCGTTTTGCTTTCACGCTTCCATATCATCATGGTGCAATCTCGTTTTAATTTCTTTCTTCCAAAGTAAACTCTGCTTGCATTGCACTTTTTTCGTCTTATTCTTCAACAAGCCTCACAAAGTCTTGCCATATCTGCCGAAATCTGAAGACTACTAGACGGAATTAAATTATTATACGAGAACTTCTGTGCTTTCATTTTTCTACTTTCACATTGGATGAAATGAGTTAACATTCTGCTGCAGTGCGAAATGAGAAACAGAAATAGAGGTACAAGGCACAACAGCAAAGAAATTAGCAAAATTATATCAACTGCTTTCAAACGAGAATCTGACTGAGCCTTGGAATATGGCTAATTTTTCTACCGCAATTCTTGTTATTGCAATTCTTCAACTCTTCATTATTGCACGTCATGGTGAGTTAATTTTGTGTAAATGCAACATCCGTCCGTGGACCATAACACGCACATTTTAATGTGGGAGAGGGTGCAAGTTGGAATCAGTAATTTTGCTTTCACCACTTTCTAATTTATAAATTGAAAGTTGGCGTTTGAATTTTGAAGTTCAGTGCGGATGGGACTAATTTTTGTAATTATTTTGCATTGATATGGCTGATATATCATATTGTATCGTATTGTACTTATGCATTTTGGTTTACGCACTTAACCCTGCAAAAGTCGGTTATTGATAGTTCCAACTCAAACTCAAAATGGGGTTTGAGATATTTGATCCTTTGTTCCCCAAATTTTAATTGTTTATATATGATGTAGAATGTTCTGGAATCAGCTGCTTTACCTGTGCTTCGAGAAATAGTAGCAATACGGACTGCGAGGACCCATTCAACTCAACAGTGGCTTCGTATACTGAAAGATGCAAAGTCCCAAAACGGGGTCGGGATGGCGAGTTTCCAGCTCACTTCTGTGTCAAGATGATAGGCGTTTCATGTAAGTTAATTATCTCTGAACTGGATCGAAACAAATGTACGGAGCTTTATTCCCATCAAAAACGATTATGTTTGACCATTATTTTCACTAAAACCACCCTACCTTAAACTAGCAAACAGGCAGTAATTTTCTGAATTTTGTACTTTGAGATTTAAAAATAAGCTCTGGTATGCCTTTGAAAATCATTATTTGACATACATTTTTTGTTAAAGTTATTTAGAATACAGCACAATTGAAGCAAATGTGCAACAAAGCTTAATCGTTTAGCCAAAAGGTTTAAAAAAAGTAGCCAACTGCGCTGAGCCGGTGTTAAAAAATAAATGAGGCAAAAGAAATTTACAACGGGTCAAAAACTGTCGGTTAAAGCGCTTTTGATCGGTT
Organism: Ceratophysella granulata; assembly: GCA_034694905.1. Classification (NCBI taxonomy): domain Eukaryota; kingdom Metazoa; phylum Arthropoda; class Collembola; order Poduromorpha; family Hypogastruridae; genus Ceratophysella; species Ceratophysella granulata. Next base: position 2,527 of record JAQFYU010002565.1, read on the forward strand.
TTTAGTTGACCAGAAATACAAATTAGCGGGATTTCCAATAATTAAATTTTGGATACATATTTACCAGAAAACTTTCATGTATGACTAAAGTTGGCACATTATCGGTGGTAAAACACGGTGGATAGGATACGATAAATAGAAATAGTTCCAATTAGAAATTTTGACCGATCAAAGAAGGTGCCTCATAAATTGTTATGCCAGATTTTGATATTTAAAATATTGATACCATACCTGGTACTAAAATTAAGCTTTATGCTGACATGGAAGTTATACTAACAGTGACATGTTGCGAATTAAAAAATAACACTTGTGGCTTAGCATTAGCAACTCTTGTGAATTAACTTTGTTGGTTTTAATCCTCCACTCCATGCCCTGCCCAAGCCTCGTTGTCCTAATTTTTGGAATATATCTTGCAATAGAGTTCATCGGCTATAATCAACTTATCTATATAGTCTGACCTAAACTCCTTCGGTTATTATTTTTAATAAAACATTCGTATTTACCATAAATGCTCAAAATAGATCCAAATATGAAATATTTTGCTTTATCTAGATAAAACCAACGAGAAATTGACGGTTCGACGTTGCGTGCTGGAAAATATGGACACACAGTGCGGAGAATTTCACATGAAGGATGAAGACGAACGATTCAAAGGATGTATTCTGACATGTGCTGTTGACGGTTGTAACTCTTCAAATACTCAGTATCCATCGTCAAAATGCATTGTTCTTATGATTTCGTTACTCACTATATTTGTATTTACTCCGCCGTCGTCGACATTATCGAAATCTAACTACTCAGTTTCACAGGAGAATCAAACTGAATTTACTCAAAATTCAACTGGGAGTGATAATGCTGAAAATCTATATGCGATTGGACTAATTAACTACAGTGAAGGATGGAAAACAAGAATTAATTACAAATTAGGCATTTAGTACGTTGCAACTTTGAAACGACAACATTCTCATCAATATCTTTAATCTTTGGGCTTAAACGTTTTCCAATTCACGATTTGCACTTTATACATTTCCGAAAATTTGACTGACTCGGATTTGAAAGCGAAATTACTCAATGACATGTTTTCAATAACTATTCCAATTCCTAATCTTTATCTTACAAACCGAAACTGGCGCCGTGTATTACGTGTCAGTATTAATTGTAAATATATACAATCTACACTCTCTCTCGTATAAAAATTGACTCTGGTATCGTTATAACATATTGTACAATTGAACTTCAGTAAAACTACTACATACATAGAATAGTGAAATATTACAATAATAATGTAGATGTAGATCAATGTTTAACCTGCAAAACGAAACACGGAACTGTACATGACATGACGAACAATCAGCATTGGCTAACACCAACCAACCAGTATTCAATAGTATAAGAATTTGCTTTACTACTATCAAATACATTGCGGAATTGCGGATTATTCGCCAAAAAAATTAGTAGTGATTAATTACGAAGAAATTACTCCTTTGTGAATAAAGAAAGATGCTTATACTTATTTGGGGCTGAAATTATACAATTATTTCAAGGTAATGCAAATAATAATGCAGTCAAACTATGCTGTTGGAAAAATACAGGGCTAAAATGATTCGAATATGTATGATAAGAGAATATGTAAAGTTTGGCTAAAAAGTTTTTGATTTTTTCTTTAAAATTTTCAAGCCAACCGGGGTCAAAATTTGTATGTATTAAAATGTATTAAACAATGTAATCTAACAAATGTATTAAAATAACCGGCAAAAAGTCCAAATCTAAGTTAAAAAATCTAATGAATAATTTGAAAACTTTAGTCTTCGAACCTTATTTAGACAAAACATTGATTGTTTTGTGCAATAATAAAACGAATACCTAATACCTAAGCATTTTATGTGATACGCTAGTATGTATGGTATGTAGAGGATGAGAAGAAGAGTAGAAAGCTCCATCATGTGACCAAGTTCTTGAACATCATCAACTTCATCTCTGAGACTGACCAAGTGCTGACCATCACCTTGACGTGTGGCGAGCTAGCGGGAAGCCCAATCTTCATTTCGGATTTTTTTCTGTTTTGGAATGGTCAATTCACAAAAGTTATTTTTACCATATATTCTAGCTTTGTTATATTCTTCTGATGCTGAATGAAGTTCACAGGTTTGAGTAAAGACAAAAATGACTTTCGGGCACCAATATGTATTTGACCAGGTGATTGATTGGCGTCAATCTCGAGAGGGATAAGTCAGATTAGTGTTTACCAAAATTCTCTTTTCCAAGTAAAGAAGAGATTTAGTATATCCAAAGCTTTAAAAATCATCAATTGGAATGCTGATTTGTGTTCTTTCGATTTTCAGATTTCCAGCTTTCAGAACTTATTCAACAGATTGACAGAATTTACTCAAAATACAAAATTTATTTATTGTTGATACAGTGAAGAGTCCTTTAAATCCTAATTTGTTATTATTTGGGACCCACTCAGTTCCATATTTTGAAGACAAATCTTGCTCTTGCTTGACTTAGATAAGACACGATTAGACTAGGCAATCTGAGTTCAAGAATCAAGACTATGTGTATGTCACGCTTTCGCTTTCACAAATGATCTCGAATCTGGAACGAGAAATACGGAATATTATTCACCAAACATCCGTTATGGGTAAGGCTAAATTCGGATCGGATATTTTCGGATGATCCGTCGGATCGGATTTCGGATTTCGGATCGGATCGGATCGGATTGAGAATTTTATGTTGTCTTTCGGATCGGATCGGATCGGATGAGAAATTCTAAGATTTCGGATCGGATCGGATTAGCATTAATTATCCATCCGATCTTTCGGATCGGATCGGATGGACCAGCCAAATCATCCGAACGATTCGGATCGGATTGCCTTGTCACAATCCGATCCAAAATCCCAAATTCTCAATATTTTTCTTGTGATGGCCTAAATACTTAGTTTTTTATAAAGTTAGATTGGCTTCGGATCGGATAGTTTCGAATGATCCGTCGGATTTCGGATATCCTTTATGGTGCTGCGCATGCATTTGAAATATTCATGTTCAGGGAGGGTTGGTCACCAGAAGAGGTCACCAGAGAAAGCCCAGAGGGGTGACGGCCACCGGAAAAGTCTCAGGGGAGTGCCAGCCCCACCTGGCCCCCCCTCCTATTGGGCACGTCTGATCGACACGAATACGTTTCAGGGTTGCTTGAACCTACATGTCGACGAGATTTGATTTCAAGAACGTGTGGGTGCCTCAGAAGTTCTTCTGCTTAGACGATTGAGCTAATAAGGACAAATACGGACTCAAACTCTCTGCCCAAACGTCCATTAGAGTCATGATTGCTGCGTCGTACCCATCCATATTTGACACGTTTTCAGGGTTACTGTGAATACCATGTGTACCTTTCGACCAATGAAGAACTGTTTGGATGACCGAGAAAAAATTGAATATTGAAGACAGCCGGATGCATTGGTTTTCACCAAAATACCACGGAAACATGACATACGCCGGCGCGGCGGCGTCGTTCCTGCAGAAAGCTAAATTACAACAACGTGTACGTTCCGGCATTTATTTTAACAATTGAACCACCGCTAAAATTATTCAGCCTCTGCTTTGTTCTGTTCACATATATTGGCGACTGCACATTTGGAATTTCAAAGTTCGATCTTGAATCCGCGGTATTTAAATTTATTCTTAACTTCTAATTGCAATTTAGTGATTTGGTTTGCGTTCAGTAAATTAATTCAGCTTAATTTTGACTTTGTTCGTAGTTTAGTTTGAATAGACTGTGAAATCATATTGATTTTGAATTCATTAGTTATTTATATTTGACGGTAAAATCTAGGCGGCGTGATTTCCAATTTATTAAGTAATTCATTTTGACAGCAAAATCAACTTGCTTGTGATTTATCAAAATCTCCCGAATAATCTCCAAAATTCATATTGTCGATTAAGGAAATGAATACACATACCGAATCCGAATGCAGACCAAGAGTCACTCACAGATCACAGATTCACAAATCTGATTTTATATCATAGCATGGCTATATCAGTATAGCTGGAGATGCACCTGGTATAGCAGACTCATACTCTTGGTTTTGTTTTCACTCTTCCTCCAAATTCCAAATGAATTTACTCACACACTCACAGCCACAACAGCACAACAAGCAAGCTGCTGCTGCTTTTGTTGCTGCATTGCAAATGTAGTTAATTTGTAATTTGCGAAGCAGTTAACTAACATTATTAGACTGCCTGCATCTGCAGTCAGGCAGGAGGATTCACATTCACTTTGAGTTGGTATGGACAATGCGCAAGGAAGGGAATCCGAGTTGGTAAGTAAAGTACTTAACTTACTTATTATGTATTACAAAGTAAAGTATGTTGTTGGTCCCAGATCCCAGACCTTGTCATTCATTAGGATTGATTAGGAAGGACGTGAAACAGAAACGTCGTTTTTAGACCAACTCCCTCCCTCAACTGACAATACCCAATCTCTGCCCACCACAAATTCTTTCAACTTTTACTTCATACACTATTTATTTGCTCTGCAGATTCCAGCCAATAAGCCAATTGGAGTTAGGCTGTTCACTCGTCCTGTCGGGGAATCCAGCTCCAGCTGCCGTACTCCTATATGCCACTATCATTAATACTAAGGTTAGTTTACTATGTAGGTACATACTTACTCTAGTTTCTAATTGTAATGCATAGCGTCCCTCTGCTATAAAGTCTGATTTTGGATGTCTGAGCCCATCCAGCCAGGATCAACATACTACTGCTATGTCACATGAACATATGCTTCAGTTAGTGTTAAGACTCATTAGCGAGACTGTGTCTGCTATTGTGCTCCATGTCACAGTGCATGTGTAACATTCCGCCTGAACTCTCAACCAAGTACAAAGTACTACACAATACACTTGTGACAAGCGCAGTGCAACTTTGTATTTTAATTAGTATTAGTGGGGAAAACCAGGCATAGACACAACCCCGTTAGGATTCCCGTATTCATGAACTAATAAAATATTTGTTCCAATTTTGTCTTTCAGTGTAAGCCGAATCATATGACGTAGGAGGAAGAGCGTCTGCATGTTCGTGCATCAAGAACTTCACGGAATTCAGAATTGATCTGCATTTATGAAGCTTCATACAGAATACAGACACCATAAGTTAGCTGTTGTTAGAAGAAATTAACAAGAGTTCTTGTGGATATCAGAAACGTCTGGGAAGTACAAATGCCGAAATTCAAGTTTAGTCAATACTGGAGGAGTTCAAAGCTGAGCTGACCCGTTTTGTCAGACTTTGGTGAAGATACGTCAGCCTGCGTTGACCGGGACGAGAAGGATGATGGGTATGGGGTTCAGGACTTGACACTTGACGTGTCACACGGCGGAAGTCAAGGGAACCTTCTACTCAATTTGTTGCTTATCCTGATGATAAATCAGTTCATATTCGGCGTTCAGCTGCCGGATTGCACTAAGTCAAGTGTGCACTCCACTTAATTTGTCGCGAATCGTACCTCTGATTCAGTTCATAAGCGTTCAGATGCCGGATTGCACATTACCGGTTGCCCTTTGTCCAGCTTGAAGAAACTCAATCGGAAGAAGATTCCCAGTTGATACATGTTTTCAACGGTCAGCTGGGAAAATTCAGCGGCTACATCAAGATTCAGCCGGATACAAACAGTTTTGGTGTACTAGTTGAGTTCAGAATTGACTCAATAACTTTCAGTTCTTGTTTAAGTTGCCTGTCGTACACTGGACATACAAATGCAAAGTTAAGCAGGTATGTATTGACTTAATTAATTTTTTAAAAGTACCTATAGACGTTAAGGTGGAGGCTTAATGTAAAGAGTTGCTAGTACTGACTCTTCATAATATTAACGAGCGTTTAGGGTTGGTGACGGTATATCGCTTATTCTAAACTCTTGTACTGTGTAGTTTTCAACTTTTTAACTTTGAAAGCAACCGATTTTATACTCTTAAAGAAAACGTGATTTGTGTTCATGTCTTCTTTACCTACTTACTTTCGAATCTTGAAAGCATCTGAATTTCCGGTTTATGTGATTTGTTATCTGATCACGTGTCTTCATCTGTACTTGCCTCTTTTGTGGCTTATGAGCCAGTTAGAGCTTACTTCTGGCTGAATAAACTCACCTGTTGTGTGCCGAATAAAACAGCTTGTATTTATCTGCTGTACTTACTTGCCTAAATCCGCTGGATCTTCATTTCACAACGTGCACAATGAATGACTTACTCCTGACCTGACCTGAAGAAGTGGAACAACCCGTGTGCCAGATTCTCAAATCAGAACTGCATATTTAATGATGCTACTCTACTATACCATATACTGGAACATTATTACAATCTAACAGAACTTAGAGCTGAGGCCCGTGCTTTGTAGTACTTACATCTGTTGATTCGTTATTGCATATGTCTACATCTTAGGCAAACCGAATATGATTATTAATATGGCGAAGCAGTATTTTTCACGCACTTTGATTGACGTTAATGAACATAATTAATTGTTAACAATTCACTCGAAATCCTAGTCAATAAGCAACCATAAACAACGACCTGGCCCATTTATCAGTGGCTAAGCACTGGATTATGTATTGACGTTGTCAAATACTATTTCGTTCAATTCAATGCATTCTTTTAAATTTTTAAACTTTCTTTATCTGCCATCGCATTTGAAATTTGAATATTAATCATTATTGCATCTATGTATAATTAATTAACATACCTGCAACCTGCATACTGTATGCATACTGTGTAATGAAGTGTGTACGATTATGCTGCCAGGACATTGTTCGCGGTTAAATGTATCAACGAAAGTTGTGTGACAGAAGAGGAGGGAAGGATTCGACACGACACGACATTCCGTCACTATAACGAGTGATGATGGTCCAGTGCGCTTCTGCTAAGGCTCACGATTCTATGTCAAGTGGGCGCCGTCATTTGGGCGCCGTCACTTGGGCGCGGTACATCTGGACGCCGTCATTTGGTCGCAGGTACATTTGGGCGCAGACACATTTGAACTATTGATAATGCCGAACATTATGTGCGCCGTAATGACGCCTAAAGCCTAGATGACGGCACCGAAATGACGACGTTCAAATGACGGCGCCCAAATAGGTATGCCCCAAATGTACCTGCGCCCAAATGACGGCCCCTAAATGACGGTGCCCAAATGTACCGCGCCCAAGTTACGACGCCCACTTGACGGCGCCCACTTGGCGGCGCCCACTTGACGACGCCCACTTGGCGGCGAACAGTGCGGACTAGGGATTCAAATAGGCACGGGCCAAGTCGGCGGGTTTCGCGTCTATCGGGTTTCGGGTCAGGTTTCAGGTTATCTTAATTTTTAGACCCCATCAGATCATTTCGGGTCGGTTTCCAATTTTACTGTTTCTAGGTAGGTACTTAAATAATTTGACATTTTCGGGTGATGTCAACCAAAAACTGATCCGTTTCAATCCCTAGTCCACACCCTTAAATAAATTCGTGAATAATCTAAGCTAAATAAAAATGCATAAACAATCAAAATTATAAAGAAAGCTCAGGTGTATGTCGTATGTGGGAGGATGCATGCAAGAGTTCAACATGTCGGACAAGCATAATGCAGACGATGAAACATCCCTTCACAATGTCACATCCTGTGTGTGTCTGTGTCTGTTGAGCATCAGTGGGTGTATGAAGCGGAGAGAGTTTAACGATTCAAATCCATATCAAAATTAGATCTGCACGCATTAATAAAATTTTATAACATGCACAGAAATATTTCGAAATTAGGATGTAACAAATAGGCAACATGCAAACCCTGCGACCTTACCAAACATAGATCTGTCACCATGCAATAAGTTCGCGGCAAGCAGCATGCAGTTACATTTCAAAAATCTCGTGCTGTACAAATAAATACTGAGTACTAATGGCATTTAAATAATTAGGAACCAGTCCTTGGAATTTCATGTCCACTGATCAACTAGCATAATTACTCATAATTAAATTGAATCAAACCTTAATTGAGTTTCACACTCTGATGCTGAATTGAACAAACTGATTACACTTACACAACTGAATGGTTATGCTTTCGTTACCTTCTACGCAAGTCATGGTTTTTAATACTTCATTATTAGCTGTTGGCTGAACTTAAGTTCTGCAAGTATGATCAGAGGCTTTAGGGCTCTTTTATTGTTGTAATTACGTACTTGGTTAATTTGATGGAGCTTTCGGCATATTAAAAAATAACTTGAACATTACGTTAATCGAATTTACGATATCTGCAATATTGGCTTGACCAAGCCAAACCAGTGCCAAGGCCTACAGGATTTCATACGGAATTAACTTAGCACTCGGTAACTTTGCACTAAAAATTAAAACTGAATTAGAGATAAGGGAGTAAAAGAGAGAAAAGGGAAAACGCCATGTTTAAATGAGTTCTTGATGCATGCACATCATTAGCATTAGCGTGCAACAAAACAAAAGTATGACGATTATGATGCCACATCGAGCGGCAGAAGGCGTTTTGCTCTCTTGAATTATTCTCGCATGCATTCTTCTCTGACCTTTAATTATCCCTTACGTGACGGATGAATTTTATCGACGGTTGAATGAAGGTTTGTTGCACTTCTATTTCCATCTGATGTTCACTTTGCTCTCAAGTTTCTATTAGTACAGAATCTGTACTACAGATTAGGAATGAATTGAGCCACACTCGCATTAATTCAATATATTTATTCAAATTCAACTTTTAAAATCTATTTATGAATTGGGTCAAGTTTGACGTTTTGAAAACAAACAATTTTGTTTATAGCTTTTACAAAAACCGAGATTATGTGCATACTCTGGTCTGGAATAAGCTGAAAAATTTTGCCGTTGCCGCCGTTTTTTGTTCGTTTTAACAAGTTTTTTGCGGAAAACTAATTTATGGCCTAGTTAGTCAATTTTGCGGTGAGTTTCGTATAATACTTTACAGTTGCGGTGAGATTAAATTAGAGCATCGCACGGCCCCCAGTTTCACGGGGCCGGGGCCGGAGCGGCCCCTGTCGCTAAGTGCCGGCCCCATTTTTGGTCGGGGCCGGAGCCGGGGCC
>JAQFYU010002566.1:0-11597 GCA_034694905.1 Ceratophysella granulata
CTGGCACACCGTATCACTCTCCAGTATCATATCCTGCTTGCTCAAAGCCTGGCCTAGCTTTGGCTTCACATCATGATGAGACGGACTGATGTGGTTGGTGACCTGAATGGGGTTCCATAAGGATTACAGGACGGAGCGTCATAGCCGGTGTCAAACGTCAAAGTCAAATGAACGGTGAACTGAACTCTGGGAGCTGAGGCCAACGTTTTTCCTTATCCGTTAGTTCTATCAGGTACAGAAATTAAGGGAGATGGTTTATCTGGGGTGATGATGACACTTCTTGGAGGAAGGAAATGGGAAAATCTATTCTCAAGAATAGGATTGCATAACGTCAAAGTCCCAAGACGCCTAATCTGTTTGCTCGAGATAACTCATGTCCTCTCAAGACAGAAATCCTTTGTTTACTTACATCACATACTTATGGATGGCTTTAGGTTGGGCTTTGAATGAACGGAAGATCACGTTTAGTTTCCTTAATTTTATTTTACTTCATAGATACTGGTTAAGTATCGGTTTATTACCAGGTGAGCTAACCGTTAGAGCCATGCCCAAAAGTATCGGCAGGATATAAAATTGGGCGCAAAAACTGTCCCGAATTTCAATATTCTGAAGTCTTGGTCTATAGAGCCGAACTCAATACATAAATATTTCTGAAGATGCAACAATTCGAACGAGTTTTTTAATTTTCGGATTTCCAAGACGATTTAAGGCCATTTTTGAAATTTTGAAAAACGCTCAGGTCTTGGAAGGAAAAATACGGCAAGTTGGCGCCGCCGCCTACCGTCCACTTGACTTATTTTTGAATCTAAGGGTCACAAAGTGACAATGTATGACGGAAAGCTAAAATCTTAAGTACAAGATATAATTTGTTCGTTTCCCTTGAATCATCAAACTATAGCCATGTGTACCAATATTTCAACTCTCAACTTCATGATAAAAATTGTTACATTAAAAAATAAAATAAAATGATCTTCAGTTGAATTCATTTTATTTTAATTCGAAAGCTCCTCTGATTGGCTTTGGGCTCTTTTAAATCAGCACCTAAAATTTTCAAACTGGAGCTGCCCTATCCTTGAATTTCCTTCCTTAAAAATTTTACAGCTTAAAAAATTGCACTTCAATTCAAACCTATAATTTTTTATGTTGTATGTCAAGGAAAAACCTATCAAATCAAATCATAGAAATTTGAGGCAACCGTTTTTCCTACAAGGCTATCTCATTCGTTTCACTTCCGATTAAAGTTAAATATTGATGTGATCACCCTTGTTTTCACATGTGTATCAGCATGGATATGTGGAATAGGCGATAAAACGTAGAACAATCAGATGTGTCATACCCTGCGATTGTACAACTCCTCCAGACACAGGAAAGAACATTCAATACAAAAGTCGTTTGAGTAAGTTGGAATTAGGTAAGTATTTAATGAGTAGGTTCTTCCCCATTCCATTTCCCATTTACAAGTGACAATTGAATTTGATTATAGGGAACGACCTGCATATGAACTGAATAGATAGTGCAACACGACGAAAGAAAAGGAAAACGTGTAAAAAATTGAAACTCGGATATAATATGATGGTGTGTGTTCGGCTGATGCTTTCCTATTTTTTAGAATAAATAATTCAATGACATGAATGGTGATATCAGATCTGAAGTAAAATAGCTGAAGACATGCCATGCAAATACAACATAAGCTAGGCCACGCCAAGGCTTCAGCAAATATTAGTGTACAGAAGGCAAGTTGTAAATTATTCAATATTTACGACTTAAGTTCGTCCGATTAAAATTCTGTTAAGAGATGCAGTAGCTAATACGATAGTAGCTATACAATACAGCAAGAAAAGGTGCAATTAATAAAATAATGACGGCACTGTTTCTAAATTCAAAATATAATTACTTTCATGAGACCAAGAGAAAAGCATATGCACTTTCTCCCAAGGAAAGCTGCCGTTTCTTCAAACATTCAATTATGAAACTGCAGAAACTGACACCCACTATTAAATAAATACATAGCTTGAACACTGTGCATTGTGTCTTCTGAAAAGGCGCAAGGGTTATCATATAAATACTCCCTCAAAACAGTTCTTTGGTCAATTTCTTGAATGCCCACGTAACTTGACATATTTTACAGCAGTAAGTTTAAGGTTTAAGGCTATATTACCATTTTGAATTTAGCGCCACGGCATATACATGTTAGAGCATGGGAAAATTTTGAACCGCTGGATAAGGTCAACCAATTGGTCTAGGGTCGTGGTAGAAGGTTCATTTCACAGAACAGATCCCGAAGAATATAATTAGTAAATATGGACTAATACTTGAATTAAACTAAGATCATTAAATATTTAAATTAAATTAAATTAAAATAATTAGAAAGTACTTAAATTTATTAAAGTAATGGGTATTGAATATTGGCCCATACAAATTACATTGAAGAAAGTCGGGGTCATTTCTAGAAAATTTTGCGTTTTGACTAACACCCGAACCTCAAAACTTTTTAGAAAGCCCTCGTATGAGCTCATATTTAAGATTCTTATAATCTGAAATTTTTACATTTTAAAATCATATACCAATATGATAGAGTAAATTTTCACCTTATCGAGGGGATAAAATTTACTCATGCTCTAGCATACACGTGGATGACGCCATTTTTACTGAGATACCCTGAAAGCGGAGTCTATTAAAATTTGATGACGCATCAATGGCTCAGGCGTAAATCGCGTAAAAATTCATTTAATTTTACAACAAATAAGTCAGGCATTTCATATATCTGCCCATAAATTTATCACATTTTGGTATAAAAACCCAAAGAAGCTTGAATTGAATTCTGAACGTTCACACATAAGATGGTACGCAATTCATGCCTATCTGGACGAGAGCGATACTTGAGCGATTTACAAAAAGAAAGTGAAAATATGGCGTGGTGGTCCTATCGCCAGTTGACTGAAGTGGGAGAGTGAAAGTCTCCCTTGTCTTGTCTTGCCGAACGCCCTAAGTATCCAAATGTACACGAAATTTGTGTTTGGTGTTTGCCATTGATATCCACACTCGATTGCTCGCAGATTTTTCATCCAAGACACTTTTTTTTTTCTCCTTGAAGCTGTACGAAGGCCAGACACTCGCCTTTCTCCCTTTAGTATGTTTATGGTAAAAGATGTGAGTGAAAACACTGGCAGAAAGCCTGCCATCCTAGTGATAAGAACTTGGGCTTCTTTTTTTTCTCCCCTTTTTTTTTTTGCCTGGAGAGAGTCCCGCAGAAGAAAATTCCCTGTCTCTATGAAGAAAACATCATATGAAAAATATATTCAATCTGTTCTCTTTAGATAAAAACTCTTTCAATAGGGAAGAAAAAGTCGAATGCGGTTCTGATACTGTCTCCTTACATTACATTAGAGATCCTCTTCTCTCTTCTTGTAGTCTGCCAAACAATTTATAACACTTGACGAAAAAAAATTGACTTTTCTCCGAGTCTTTGCCTCAAATGTGTCAGGGAACCAAACTATGGCCCATCAGTCTCTCTTCCCACTTATTACATAATCTCAAATCCCCATTGTGTCCCATTCAAACACAATCCTTTATGTTGTCAATTGGGGAGGTAGGGAAGGGGTTGCGCGAACAGAAGCCAACTTCATTTTTTTTTTACAGAATTGTGAATCAGTGCCCAAAATCGACGATTGGTCAAAACAAAATTTGAAAATTCTGCCACAATTGGAGTTTACATTACTTTCTGAACCAATATGCTAAAATTTTATATCAAATCTAGAAAAATTTGGAGCAAAAACTTCATATTTTCAGTGAAACTTTTGAAATGCTGCTCGCGCAATTTAGTTTACTACTTGTCGTCAATTTAAATTTTTGTAAAAATATTTTTAAATCCGAAAAAAATATTTGTTTCAATATTATATTAATTGAATTCAAGTTTCTTGATGAAATCTCATACCAATTCCAATAAATGTGACCGAAAATTCCGATTTCCGGTTTGTGAATTTTTGTGGAATCTAAATTTTAAAAATGTATGTTGTAGTTTTGCGCTTAGGATTGTTCAAAATCGTTAGAATTGAAAAAATAAATTCATTTTTGAGTTTGGAAACATGAAATTTATTTTGTGTTTAAAAAGCCAAAATTTAACCAAATATCGATAAAATATCGCCTTCGGTGGAAAAAAATCGATCGAAAAATTCTAAATACTGTAAACTGTTGCGCGTCGCGTCACACTGTTTGGAGGTAAGAATTGCTCAGCAAATGTAATATTTTTTAAGTAGCATCTCGGATTTCGGACATTGATCGATTCAAACATGTTGAAAACCCGTGAGAATCTCTAATTGAGGAAATGTCGGTAGACAAAGACGACGAGTGTAAATTGTAAATCTGACCACGTACACGACACAGAACATAGTTATGACGGGAAGGGAGCGTAAACTGTGAACATTAGAGATCAGTCCAGCGGAGAGTGATTCTAAAATTGATATAAAAATACTTAAACTACGAGCATGATGATGTATAAAACAGATTATACATTCTAAAAGCCTCATTCCACTCAAAACTTAGCACATCGTCTTCACACATCATTATAGGAGATGAAATTAAAAACCGCAAAAATTACATCCACACCACAGCACAGCAGAGCTGAGTTTAGCTGGACTGATTCTGATTAGACGATTGATATCGATATCAAGTTAGTTAGGTCATAATAGCCAAAGCTCAAGCCAAAAGATACAGACAGAGAGTCTAATGGAGAATTCTGCTCAGCCTCACGTAAAGACTACAATAATGCAAGATAACATGTACTGCGTCTAGTGCTCCTCCTGTCTCCCCATGCTTCAGCCAAGCCACGAACTTGGCTTTGGACTATATCTCCTTGAATTCCGGCTCAGTTCATTATTACATCATATTTCTTAAAGGAAAAGCATGATTTGGAAGCCTGATAGGCCTAATACATTATAATACATACTCGGGACCTTATCAGGACACGGAGTCATCCAAATGGAACTGGGAACGAAAATGTTTTAATTTTCTGAATATGAAAATGGCAACACAAGAAGACCATTGGGGATTTTGTAGGTCTTCTCCCGTTTTCATTTTCCTTATCTGGTGGAAATCATTTTTTCGCAAGTTTTTTTTACCCAACTCAAAAGATTAATATTCAACTATGAGTGTGTAATATTAAGTACTCTTCTACGCTCAAGGAACCAGTTGTAGTGCACTGATTAGGGTCTATAATGGTTTCGGATTTCTCGGGTCGGGTCAGGTGATTCAATTCAGCTGGTGACTCCGCTTATTTTTAGCAGAAATTAGTTGACCTCAAAACCAAAATCACGTTTAATTGGAAACATGGAGAAATACGAAATGCGAGGGCTGGCTCATAATTTTTGCTATATTTAACTTATAGCTATCCAGCGACATGAAATATCGTATAACATTCAAACTTAGTTACCTCCGTATCAAAAAAGAAGTAGCATTATGTAGATGCAATGTAACGTCTCAACTTGCCCCAACCCATCTTAGTTTGAAAAATTCTGAGTAAACCCGCCAAAAACAAATTCCTTACGAAACAACTCGGGTAAAGACTCAAAAACATTGATAAGAATCGATTGGTTTGGTTCGGGTCGGGTCAACTTACACTTTTACCAACTTGAAACTAAAAGCAAAGGGTGGGTCCAAATTTTGCGTACTTACTAAACCCGTGTAAAAACTGAACCATTGACCCATTCGGAGCCTTGCAAGTTGAGAAGTTCTCAATTTTATCATCAAGATAAAAACTTCTCTTTCTACTAAACTTCTGCCATCATTCTCAGAATCCCAAAGGCTACAAACAGTTACACATATTATAATATTATTACGAAAGACCTTTGTACAATCTTGGTCGTAATGTAATATATTATCTTCAGAATATTACCATTTCAACTCATATCTTTTCTCTCCTGCTGTACTTACATGCCTCCCTTCTATTTCCATGGATAGCAACCTGTACCTCTGATATTGTATATTCACATTCTAAACATCCCGTCGTTCAAATTTTCTTAAACAATTTTACTCATGTGCAAAGTACATAATTGCTCAATTAACGCAAGTACAACATAAATACAATACGCATACACACAAGGTTTCAACCGAATTTACCTTTCAAAATCCTTGTTTTCATTAATCTTGACATATCGTGGTAGACCTACAGTCTACAGTAAGTTGACTGTCTGTCTTTATCCCTTTACTTAATTTAATGGTCAAACTTCAAATCCTGCGTAATTTACGCATATGTACGTCTTCGTCTCAATCATTATTTAATTACTTTGAGAACATTTTCGTTTTGTAGAATAATTCAATTTCCCTGTCAATGTGTCCCTGTGGTTCGAAATTGGGAAGCGGTTGTTCTTTACATGCTGTTCTAGGTAGTTAACGAATTTACGGATATATTGATGCGTGTGTGGTGCGATGTTCAATAGTCAAATTCAGTAAAATGAAATGAGCTGAGAACACGGAACCATTTCACAAACTATGTACATACCTGGTTGGTTAAACATAGGGATAGGGATTGCTTGGGATTTTGAATAACGAATGTTCAATTTCAATTAAATCCGAATATTGGACCAACCAGGGCTAAATCTTAACTTGGCCAACGAGAACATTTTTTGGCCTACTATAGCAGAGTTTGGGTGAAACACGTGTCTCGTATTGAAAATCAATTATTAGACTTTCACTGGTAAAATAAAATCAATAGAATTACAAACTCTTAAATATTGGCGAATATTTTGTAAATTTATATAACTACTTATATAGAATATGTATAAGTCTATTTGCCAATTTAAAAAATTACACGCCATAATTTCATCATCTCGAACTTGAGGCGAAAATTATTGAGGCGATTATGTTTTCTGGCCAAAATCCTGCACGAAATCGGAAGTACAAAAGCCTAAACCTTGTTTACTCTCTATAACTAATAATGTAATATGTATCAAATTAAGTTATCATTAGAAAACACTAACACAAAAGAGGTCTGAATCAGATTAATCAGTTAGCCAGCATTCATCATCGTCTGCTATCCATCCATCCTGCACAATGCACGCTCTTTGCTCTTCCATTTGTGTGTTTTCTTAAGTGTGAAACTTTATTTGGAGAGAGCGGAAGCCTTGGATCAGTATCAGTATCAAGGCTACACAAAAAAGAGCTCCAATTGCAACCTATCGATGGAATCATAATTACAACACAAGTAAAATATAATAACAGGCCTACTCCACCTATTATGTTTTCTGCAGGGAGGAAGTCCACTCTTCGTCAGCCTAATTAGCACCTTCCCTCCAATTTTCACTGTACGTCAATAGGGTGGGAATTTGCTCTTAATTTTTTTAGGCCGAACCATATACGTTTATTTTACAGATAGTCAAAGGTAAATAAATTCAGGCAGCAATGTATCATGAGGTGAGATCAGAGGAACATTCCAGGAACAGGGAGTCTAATGCAATTAATGGAAGATAGAAGGGTAGGTTTAACGACTCGTCGAGTGTGCAGAGTCTTAATCCAATTATAGTCAAGAGCTGAAATTACATTAAGAGGCTAGTCACTTAAAAACTATCAGCTGTGTGGCAGAGGGCAGAAGGGTGGTGTTCTGTAGGTGCTATAAATTATTCACTCTCACTATTTATTATTATTATCTTCCAAAGAGTCCCAAAACTTTTAATCACAATTAAGCGGGAGGAAGATAAACAAAAATGGGCTTTTGGTCTAAAGACTCACCGATGTAATTTCCGTTCTAGGAGTCAGACCTAAAAGAGATCAATTATTATTGGTTTAACATGGACTTGCTGTAGGAGAGAAAGTTCCTCTCAATATGTAAATAAACGATGGAGAAAGTCAACCTGACGTGTTTGAAATAAATATATCAGATTGGCATTCTGGCGGATCGGCAGAATATCTGAGCTTGGGACCAATTGTTTCTATAGACAGTTTATTGTACAGGGTGAGCGTCAGAATTTCAACGTCAAACAAATGAAGCCTAAACCATTTTATTTTTTAATTTTGACCCTGCGTTTGGGTTGTTTTTTGAATTTAAGACAAATTAGTTTAAACATTGGATTTAACTTCATTTTTGATATTTTTCATTGAATTAAACTTTTAATAGAAAACCCTTTAAATCAACATTCCGTTGCCATGAATGAATGCGGCCTATTAGCAACCGCTATAATTTAATAAGAAAAAATAAAAACTTGACCCACATCCAGGATCCAGGTAAAGCTTATTCGTTTCTATATTTCTATTATCGCTGTTGCTAGGAACATTCCTCCATAGCAACGCACTACTAATTTTTGTACGATTCACAATTTTGCAAGAAAGCAGGGTCTAACCTTAAAAACTTCAACAATTAAAACTGCAGCCTTTCACCCTGTTGCATTTTTTTAGTCGCGGCATTTATTGTTGCGGTTTTAAGTTCTGTAGTTTATTTTATACATGCTTCGTTACGTCAAGTTCAAAACATGAAGTAAAAAATGAGCCTAATTTCCGTTCTTACCTCTATATTTTCAACAGAACTCAAATTAAATGAGCTCATCTCCATATCTTTGGTTGAAGTTCCAGAATTTAAAAAATGCATGAGAAATACTCGCAACCACCCTGTATTTTTGGAAAAGAGTTAAACGGGAAGGGTTGATTGGGGGTCTGCTAGCCTGGCTAGGTGTAGGCATTTATCGTAAATTGGATGGTTGAATAGCCGAGGCAAATTTTGTGCTTCAAACATGTTTTTCGACTGGCTTGGTCTAATAACAGGAGCAATAAAAAGATCTTTGGGTCTAATGGGAAATGAAGACGAGGGGGTTGTTGGTTTGGGTGTAATGTAATAGTTTCCTAGTCAAATGTGTGATGGAGAGATGACCGACCGTGTGTCGTTTACTAAACAGTTAGCCCGGC
This sequence comes from Ceratophysella granulata, assembly GCA_034694905.1. NCBI lineage: Eukaryota > Metazoa > Arthropoda > Collembola > Poduromorpha > Hypogastruridae > Ceratophysella > Ceratophysella granulata. The sequence continues at coordinate 8,890 of JAQFYU010002566.1, forward strand.
GCCCATGTTCAACCCGACGAGTGTTCAAGTCGGTTTTTGATGCTATGGCCTTTTCATCAAGACCCTTTATCCCGACACCATCAGGCATAACTCAGATAAATTACTATTACTGCCAATGTATTTTTCTCCAGACCTCCGTACACACACCAGCACACACACACATCACATGAGGAAGAGAGAAACACAATATAGATGATCATAATCTTCACAAAGCGTTCGGAAACACGATTCACATAAGGTTGGGTCACAAAATCCAGTACTATTATGTCCTCTTAGCTAGTATATGACCAGCAGCTTTTACAATCCCATCCATTCTCTCAGATCTCAGGACATCAGGAGGGTGTAAGCGGCTGGACGTGAAAATGTCTGTCTGTCCGTCTGTCACGGGCATTTCGAATTCCATTTCACTTCCTGTGCAGACATTAGACATTTCCACTGCATTTTTTAAATAAATATTTCCGTGTATGAATTTCAACGGATAGAAACACATTATTTCGCATTTAAAATAAAAAAATTGCAGAAGTTATAATTAGGTAAACCAGAACTACATCAAATTATGTCGAGTATAATTAGAAAAAACAGATTTGCAACCGAAAATTTGTGAAATTTCGAATTCTTCCGCAAATTCATCTAAACAAAACATATTAAAACTTGTAAAACGAACAAAAATCGTGTAAGTAATATACGTACTATGTAACTAATATGTACTATGGGCATTTAAAAAAATTTACAAAGGTAATTTTATTATAAAATTCAATGATCAAAAGTTTCCATTTGAAAGACATTTTTAATATATTAATTTCACCCTTAGATTTTATAGCGAAAGTGACCTTTGCAAAAATTATATATTAAATATTAAACATTAATTAAATGAAAAGTAATTTTATTCCACTTGTTAATTTTCACATTTTACAAAACCATTAATATTAATAGATTCTGGAGGCCAGGAATAAAATTTTGGGTTTATCTAAACTAACTGGACATTGATCGATCCAAAACAGCAAAATCAAACGTCACACAATATATGCCACTGGTCATGAGCTGCCAATGGCTGATTGGAGACTATTCTATCTTCCTCGTCCAGTCTGGGCCGTGGGGGTAGAGATAGGGTTTAGTATTATGAGTTCCTCGTCCACCTACTTTTAGTCACATTGAGTCATGTGTCCTATTCATCATTCTCATTCAATTTCAAAGCCCTCCGCTCATTGTCCTCATCTATAATAATTTTCTATCATGTTTTTGGAAGGCGGGTTTTGGGAGAAGTAATCGGACGGGAGGATCGAGTAATAACTTACTCCCAAAGACCTGACAGCTCGTAATTTCCTTTCATGCACTATGCATGGAGACAAGCAGAGGGATTTCCCAAGGAGAAAGCACACCAAGCTCTCAATCTCAATCTCATACTAATTCAGTCAAGTCAAGACCAGCCAGGGAAAAGGGCTCTACGGAATTTTTAGTAAGCTAAGTGCATAATGAGAAGGGAGCACCAAAAAAAACATTTGCCCAAGAAAAAATATCGGAATTAAAGTCAATATGAAGATTTCAAATTATATTCTCCTTTGTTAGCATAATGCACTACCCAATTACAGAATGAACTGTAATTATTGCCGGAACAATACCCGCTCATTATTAAATGTTGGCGAAATAGGCATGCACAGCTCTGCAGTGTAAACAGACAATATTTAAAAGCAAAATGAAACTATCTGTTTTGCCTATATCCAAGGCTATGTGCAAACGAAACTATGGATAGGTGGAAATAACAAACAGAAGCTTAAAATTTAAAATGCATGGCCTCAGGGTGATTTCGAATTTAAAATTGAAATATCAAATATTTAGGTATATGGAGAAAATCTACATACATGGAATCATGCCTGCTACTTACTCCATGTTTTTATACAGGCGCAAAACTTTTATTTGTATATTGTATTACCATCTGTTAATAATTAATTTTAAAATTTAAAAGCAAATATAAATTCTGAATCTCGTATTTGCTAGTTAAAGGCGTTTAGGCCGATTATTGTATAAAACGAGACATTATTGACGTGAAATGCTTCAATTTGGATCCGAGACGAGATTGAAGTTGAGTTCAGGAAGTTCCTTAGACCCGAACTGAATATGGGATTAGAGAAGAGAAAGGCGGCAGATTGTGTGTTTAGCTGCGGAAGTGGAGAAAAGCGTCGTCATTGAGGCTTCTTGAAAACCCCCTTTTCTGCTCATTTTGTATGTATCAAGTGATGCCGGAGAAGGGTTTGATGGATCGCTTTCTATGGAGAAAGTCCTTCGTTTCATTTCCTTAAATTCCAATTCCTCTCTCAAAAATAAGGCAATGTATTTTTGCACACCGTTGAGCCTGATAAGCTCTTTCCAAAGGCGTCATACTCTCAACTGGAAAATTCTAACCAGGCACCAGGGCTGTGACTTAATTTTTGTTTATATGTTTGAAAAATTGCTTAATTTTAATTAAACATGGGCTACGTTAAGTAGAATTACACATTTAATTTTTTTAAATGCTAATTTAATTGAAAATTCGAATATGCGAGAAATTGAGGGTAAATGCAGGGACCTTGCATGTTAATTTGTATTTGTTTCAAATTATTACCGTTGCTATGGCCAAACGTCGATGCCAACGCAATGTTCATTTTAAAAATACGCTTTTACTTTCAAAAATTCGAATAATTACAGATTGATGCCTCAATATTTTAAATAAA